>JAGVVM010012887.1:0-29356 GCA_019149425.1 Psidium friedrichsthalianum
CCAGGTGTCATTTTATCTTTGAAATGAACCTCTACCGAGCTCCTTTCAAAGAGGAACAACTGTTAACACTTGATTTTTAATTATATTTCACTTTAAAAATTAATAGAAAATTCAAAAATTCATAAAATTAAAAAATCAACTTGGGGACCTTGGCTAAGCCTAGGAAACCATTGTTGAACAAAAATGATTTTTCATATTTTTAGCATTTTTCATCATTTTTCGAAAATTCATAGAAAATCAAGAAAAAATGAGAAAATTGAAAAATAAACTTTGGAAGCCTTGGCCAGTCTAAGGGACCAATTTTGAATAAAAAGTGATTTTTTCATATTTTTTGTATTTTTTAATATTTTTTGAAAATATAAAAAATAATTAAAAATTCGAGAAAAATAACATTTGAGGCCAAAAAAATACACAAAAATAGTTAATATTTTTATTTTAATCCCTTTTCATGTTGGCCATCACAAATTCAAAAATAGAATCGAGGTCATATGTTCCTTCACAAGCATAATCTCGAATCACTCTAAAAAAATCCAATTCAAGTCATTTTATTTTATTTTCACTTTTATAAGTTTGACATTATCTTCTAATAGTCTGAATTTGCAACTTGCCCAATGTGCCCAGAATGACTTAATTTTGTAAAAGGGCCTTAGTTAAATTTTGTATTAAAATCTTAAGGACTAGAGTGCAAATACCTAACACTTGAGGATTATTTGTAAATAACTAAAGAAGAGTTAGTGGAGAAATTAGAATAGAGAATGGAAGATGGAGAAGAATAGATGGAGAAAATAAGATTAGAATAGAGAAGGAAGATTGAGAAGAATAGATGGAGAAAATAAGATGAGAATAGAGAAGGGAAGATGGAGATGAAGAAGAGTTAGTGGAGAATTAGAATGAAAGATATATATGGAGAAGGGAAGATGAAGATGAATAAGAGTTAGTGGAGAAATTAGAATGTGAGATAGAGATGAAGAAGGGAAGATGAAGATGAGAAGAGTTAGTGAAAAATTAGAATGAGAAATAAATGAGTGGGTTATAAAAGGAGAAAAAGAGAGTATGGAGAGCGGATTTTTTTGGAGAGAAAATGTGAAATGTTTGAGAGGGTTTTGGGAGATTGAAGAAAAATTAGAGAGGAAGGAAAAAAAAATAAAAAGAGAAAGAGAATTCTTTTCCAAAAAAGAGTCATAAAGATGGTGAGAGTTTAAATATAGGTGTTACCATCACCAATTTCTCTATTGATCAACACAAGTCGCGAGTTCATCCCCGTTGTCCGAGCCACAATCTTGATCCATAAAGTGACACAAGGTCCGAATTCGGTAATCAAATCCGTCAAATCAGGTAATGATCCTAACCATTAAAATCTTCGAGAATATCGTTACCTCAATGGATTGATTTAAATTTCGATTATACCGTGTCATATTCACATGTCCTATTCGTATTGCAATTTCCGTATTTTTTGCTGAAAGATCCGAATCCCAAATTGCAGCAAATTTTGCCCCATACTTGGTGGTATAAAGATTTCTTACATTCCATCTCTTATATTTTGATTTCTGTATTATCAAACCCAGAATTGGGTAGCCGAGCCACCTGCTGGAGGTTCTTTATTTACTGTCTTTACTTTCTGCAATTTAATTTCTGCACCATCAAACCCCAGAATGGGAAGGCCGACCCACCCGTTGGAGGTTCTTTATTTACTGCCTTTACTTTCTGCAATTTAATTTCTATACCGTTAAACCCCAGAATAGGTAGGTCGAGCCAAGGCCGAACATCCGTTGGAGGTTCTTTATTTACTGCCTTTACTTTCTGCATTTAATTTCTGCACCATTAAACCCCAGAATGGAAGGCTGATCCACCGTGTGGAGGTTCTTTATTTACTACCTTTACTTTCTGCAATTTAATTCTGCACCATCAAACCCCAGAATGGAAGGCCAATCCACCCGTTGGAGGTTCTTTATTTTCTGCCTTTACTTTCTACAATTTAATTTCTGCACCATCAAACCCCAGAATGGGAAGGCCAATCCACCCGTTGGAGGTTCTTTATTTACTGTCTTTACTTTCTGCAATTTAATTTCTATACCGTTAAACCCAGAATAGGTAGGTCGAGCCAAGGCCGAACCATCCGTTGGAGGTTCTTTATTTACTGCCTTTACTTTCTGCAATTTATTTCTGCACCATTAAACCCCAGAATGGGAAGGCTGATCCACCCGTTGGAGGTTCTTTATTTACTACCTTTACTTTCTGCAATTTAATTTCTGCACCATCAAACCCCAGAATGGGAAGGCCAATCACCCGTTGGAGGTTCTTTATTTTCTGCCTTTACTTTCTACAATTTAATTTCTGCACCATCAAACCCCAGAATGGGAAGGCCAATCCACCCGTTGGAGGTTCTTTATTTACTGTCTTTACTTTCTGCAATTTAATTTCTATACCGTTAAACCCCAGAATAGGTAGGTCGAGCCAAGGCCGAACCATCCGTTGGAGGTTCTTTATTTACTGCCTTTACTTTCTGCAATTTAATTTCTGCACCATTAAACCCCAGAATGGGAAGGCTGATCCACCCGTTGGAGGTTCTTTATTTACTACCTTTACTTTCTGCAATTTAATTTCTGCACCATCAAACCCCAGAATGGGAAGGCCAATCCACCCGTTGGAGGTTTTTATTTTCTGCCTTTACTTTCTACAATTTATTTCTGCACCATCAAACCCCAGAATGGGAAGGCCAATCCACCCGTTGGAGGTTCTTTATTTACTGTCTTTACTTTCTGCAATTTAATTTCTGCACAATTAAACCCCAAAATGGGAAGGTAAAGCACAAAAAATACAAAAAAAATGTCATTCATGTGCATTTCATATAGTATAGCTCATGCATACTTTGCCATAACGCATACGTATTCGTATTGTCATTAATTCATGTATATTCATGCAAAACAAAAAATTTAAAATAAAAATCTCAAAAATTAGGAAATGGGCTATTCGACTGGCCAATCCTATTTTGTTTATTTCCCTTCCTAATCTTTTCAAAAATGACGATTTTGCCCCACATAGGCAAATTTTCTTGAAAAATTGCAGAAAAATCAGAAAAATCCCAAAAATTAGGAAACGGTTTATTTCGACTGGCCAATCCTATTTTGATGATTTTCCTTCCTGATCTTTTCAAAAATAATGATTTTTCCCCTCATAGGTAAATTGTCTTAAAAAAATTTCAGGAAATTCAGAAAAACCCCATAAAATTAGGAAACGGGCCATTTTGACTGGCCAATACTATTTTAAATGATTTATTCGTATGTAGAATCCTTATGTCTACGTCGTATGCCGTATTTACGTGTCCACATCACATGTAACGTATGTTCACGTTCGCATGTCATATTTGTATATCCATGCTTGCATGTTTATGATTGCATGTCCATACATTCGCATGTCTATATTTGCCTATTCACATTTTACTTATCCATGCACCCATTACCATCTATGCATTCCATCTGAAAAGTGAAAATACAAAAAGAGAACACCTCACTAGAGCTTTAGAAGTAAAACCAAGCCTGAGTGCCAAAATTAGGATATCCATGGAATAAGGTACCGAAAGGGCAGTAGTTTTAATTAATTAATGCAACCAAGTCCCCGAAACTCATAATCTCTGGTTCGTAGAAGTAATTTAGTTCTCCTGTTGATTTACTTAGGTTTCTAATTGACCTATAGAAAAATGATTAGTGGCGATTCCAAATTCTAAAATAATGTGATAAAAAAAAAAGAAAGTTGCGATTCGGTAGGGCTTGGGAGAGTCTGTATTAAGTTAGTTATCTAATTAACCTGATAATCCGTTAACTGGAAATTTTTCACCGATCGAAATTTTTAGGTCGCGACAACTATGAGGGTCAAGTCCTATAGGTGGCTGTACAAGACGGGAATCTGTGAACCTAGCTCCGATGGCGGTATTATACTCCTCCAACGTTGGTGTGAATTCCAATTCTTGTATATTGAAAGTGACTGTGTTGGGATTCCAAAAATGGGCCAATCCTGGATAAGGGCGACTTGACATTGTACTTGTAGCAGATCCATCAGATATCCCAGCTTCTTCTTGACGAATGATTCGTTTCTTCATTGAGGCCGTCCCACCAGGCTAGGAGCTTATCTCTAGGAATGTCAATCACTTGGATGTCATTCTTCTCCATCAAGTCTGGAACATATAAGCGATGTTTGAAATTAATTGCCATGAATTACTTTAAAATGCACGATGCAAGTGTTATGTATGCATGCACTGATTCAATTCCATATCTCTTTTAGTGAAATAAGAGTTAGATCGTCTTATTTGGACTACAAGGACTAAATGAGAGATCTAACTGAAATTTCATCTAATGAGATATGTAATTAATTAGGGTCATTCTTGTGATTAAAAGAAATGCCGATGTCACATTCCATTGATGAAAACGCGAGAAAGATAAACTAAACCAAGAAACCATTATAATTAAGATAGATCCATAATACATAAAAGTTTAAAAGACAGGATGAAATCGGGAATCCGAGCAGGGGAACTCTATACACGAGTGCTAAAAGAAAATAAAGGGATCAAATGGAATGTGACCACCTCTTCCTAGAAAACCCCTATGGGTTCAGTCCCCATGCCTCAAGCTCTTGGCTCAACGTGGCCCTCGTTAATTCGCGGTCCTACCTATGTATATTTTTCACACGAACGAGCACTCCATCAACTTTCTCAATTTTAGGTTTCTTCTTTAGAGTTATGCGCTTCGAATGAGTTTTGATGGTAGGACGATGCCCCTTCTCCCAAGTGCTATCATCGGTCGTTCTCTTTAGCTAGACGTTTCTTCTTCAGTTGGGCGCGTCTCTCCCTAGCTCGCAGGTTGCAGGTCTTCCTTTGAGTTTCACGGTAGGGCTTCAGAAATTTTTCCCTATCTTGCTTCAAGTGGATGTTGTTGACATGAAAGTTGGCGTAACAATCACTAGTCGTCCCCAGATTCCGTCTAGTGAGTTCCTATCTGTGCAGGAATGGGTGAAGTGAAACCTTGTGTTAGGGGGGGCCACACCACTTTCTTCTTATAGAAGAAAAGTTCTAAACCTGACGAACCCATGGGATGCGGCGACAATCTATTCTACCATCAGTATTAATTTTAATCATTAAATGAGAATGGGATGAAGTGCATGATATGCTCCACATTTGCCAATGCACGTGCTAGGAGCAATTCACCATGTGGGTGACAAATATATATAACAAAAAGAAATATGCTCGAAAAAAGGAACAAACTTACCAACCATTTCCGGTGAAAAATAAAAGATGTTTTGGTTTTAGGTATACCAATCGTCCAAAGACATTCACATGAGACAAGTGAGGATAATACTCTAAAAATCGAAATGGAGGGTATGGAACCTATGGCCAAGGCTCTCACGATCCGTATATAGCGGATTCCCCCCCATGAGCACCTGCCTGAGAGGGTTAGAAATGCTAATCCAAATAATGAGCGGGAACGAATACGAAAGTCTCAAGTGCAATCAATCACGAGATCCTTTTGCACTCTTTCCCTATCTAAGGTAAATCTAAAGGTGGTTGCAGTCGGGGTTTGACCGCCAGTGTATGCAATGTGTCGTGATCACCAAAAGACGCAATACATGCACAGTAATTTATATCAAAACACCGCTTTCAAAATGTGCATAATTAAACAAACAATTCCAAACACCAATCTGCATAACAAAGGCTTAATTAAACACTCTACCCCTTATAACTCCCATTCTGCAAAAATATATAACACCAATAGAATGAATTCCAAGCAAGATCGCCAAAAGCGAGATATCCATGAAATTTCATCGGCCTAAGCCCACTAAGGCTTTTAAAATTTCGAAAAAATTCAAGTACTCCAATTAGTGTCTTCTTTTTTTCGAAAATTCAAAATTTCGGTCCCCAGCGGAGTTGCCAAGCTATCGCGACCCGAAAAATTTCAATGAAGTGAACGGATTATCAAGTTAATTAATTGACTAGCCTAATATGGACTCTCCCAAGCCCTATCGAATCGTAACTTTGGTTTTGTTCAAAGGATTTTAGAATTTGGAGTCGTCATTAATCATTTTTTGGTAGGTGATTAGAAACCTAAGTAATTAGCGGGAGAACTAAATTACTTCTACGAACCAGAGATTATGAGTTTGGGGACTTGGTTACACTAGTTAATTAAAATTAATGTCCTTTCGTACCTTAATTCCATGGATATCCTAATTTGGTAACTTAGGCTTGGTTTACTCCTAAGGCTCTAGTGAGGTGTTCTCTTTTTGTATTTTCACCTTTAGATGGAATGCATGGATGGTAATGAGTGCGTGGATAAGCAAAATGTGAACAGCCAAATATAGACACTTGAATGTATACATGTGAAACGTGGACATGCAATCATAAACATGCGAAGCATAGATATACAAATATGACATACAAACGTGAACATACGGTACATGAGAACGCGGACACACAAATACGATATACGAACGTGGATATACAAATACAGCATACGAACGCAGACATGAGGATGCGACATGCGAATGCGGACTACAGATGCGACATACATATGTGGACATGCATATGTAGGTATGCGAATACAGACAAGCAGATGCGAATACATACGAATACGATTATGCGGATACGAAGACGTACGAATACGACATGTAGATTCGGAAATGTACGAATACGATATGCGGATATGGCGACACACGAATATGATATGCGAACCACTACACACGTACGTAGACATGCGTATATGACATGCGTACATGGACATATGACGTAACACATGAATAAATCATAAAAAATAGGATTGGGCATTCGAAATGGTTCGTTTTCCTTATTTTTTTTGGATTTTTATGAATTTCCTAGAATTTTTCAAGGCAATTTGCCTATGAAGGGAAAAATTGTCATTTTTGAAAAGATCAGGAAGGAAAATCATCAAAATAGGATTGGCCAATCGAAATAGCCTGTTTCCTAATTTTTAGAATATTTCTAATTTTCCTGAAATTTTTCAAGATAATTTGCCTATAAGGGGCAAAATCATCATTTTGAAAAAGATCAAGAAGAAAATAATCAAAATAGGATTGGCCAATCAAAATGGTCTGTTTCCTAACTTTTGAGATTTTCTGAATTTCCTGAAATTTTCAAGACAATTTGCCTATAAAGGGCAAAATCATCATTTTTGGAAAGATCAGAAAGAAAATCATCAAAATAGGATTGGCTAGTCGGAATGGTACGTTTCCTAATTTTTAGAATTTTTTTGAATTCTTTGAATTTTTCAAGATGATTTGACTATAGGGGGCAAGATCGTCATTTTTGAAAAGATCAGGAAGAAAATCATCAAAATAGGATTGGCCTGTCGAAATGGCCCGTTTCCTAATTTTTGGAATTTTTCTTTTGAAAATTTTTTTGGGATGAATATGTTGTAAATCGATGACAATACGAATACGACATACGTATCACCAAACCAGTCAACAGAATACATGAGATCTTTACACCACTAAGTAGGAGGCAGAATCAACCGCGACCTGAGATTCGGATCGAAAAATAGAGGAAATCACAGTACGAATATGTATGCGGCATGACAAAGTATGCATGAGATATATTATATGAAATGCACATGAATGACATTTTGATATTTTCAAATTAAATGAGACTGACGATGCAAAATATTATGAATATAAATACGATATTAGAAGGCGCGATATAAACAGCAGTATATGAAGATAAGCATTAAAAATTTCCTTAAGCCGAAAGAGGGAGTGAGCTAACGACTTCTGTGCAATGTTACGACCTCCAATAGGTGGCTCGTCCTACTTATTCTGGGTTTGTAATATGAAAAATAAATTGCAGAATGTAGAGTACAGAGAGTAGTAAATAAAGAACCTCCAACGGGTGTTCGGCCTTCCCATTCTGGGTGTGATGGTGCAGAAATTAAATTATAGAAAGTAAAGGCAGTAAATAAAGAACCTCCAACGGGTGGCTCGGCCTTCCATTCTGGGGTTTAATGGCGTAGAAATTAAATTACAGAAAGTAAATGTAATAAATAAAGAATCTCCAACGGGTGGCTCGGCTTGACTCGGCCTACCTATTCTGGGGTTTGATGGTACAGAAATTAAATTGCAGAAAGTAAAGGCAGTTAATAAAGAACCTCCAACGAGTGGCTCCGCCTTAGCTCAGCCTACCCATTCTGGGGTTTGACGGTGCAGAAATTAAATTGCAAAAAGTAAAGGCAGTAAATAAAGAACCTTCAATGGGTGGCTCGGCCTACCCATTCTGGGGTTTGACGGTGCAGAAATTAAATTGCAGAAAGTAAAGGCAGTAAATAAAGAACCTCCAACGGGTGGGTCGGCCTTCCCATTCTGGGGTTTGATGGTGCAGAAATTAAATTACAGAAAGTAAATGCAGTAATAAAGAACTCCAACAGGTGGTTCGGCCTTCCCATTCTTGGGCTTGATGATGCAAAAATTAAATTGTAGAAAATAGAGTACAATAGATCTTTATACAACTAAGTAAGGGGAAGAGCCTACCGCGGTCTAGAGTTCGGATCCTTTAAGCGATAAATGCAAAAAATTGCAATAAATAAATATATATAGATACGAAGACATATGAATGAGACATGTGGATACGAAGACATACGAATATGACATAACATAAATCGAAATTTAAATCAAATCCATTTAGGTAACGAAATTCTCGAAGATTTTAATGATTAGGATCGTTACCTGATTTAACGGACTTGATTGTCAAATTTGGACTTCGCATCACTTTGTGGATCAGATCACAGCTCGAACGACAGGGATGAATTCGTAACTTGTGTTGATCAGTAGGGAAATTGGTGATGGTAACGCCACCTTTAAACTCCCGCCATCTTCAAGATTCTTTTTTGAAAAAAATTTTCTTCTCTTTTTCATTTTTTCTTTTCCTTTAATTTTTCTTCAACCTCCAAAAACTCTCTAAAACATCCAAATTTTTCTCTCCTTCTAAATCCCCCTCTAAGCTCCCTTTTTCCTCCTTTTATAACCTACTTATCTATCTCCCATTCTAATTTTTTCATTAACTATTCTTAATCTCCATCTTCCATTCTCTCTTCCAATCTTATTTCTCTATCTTCCCTTCTCCATCTCCTCTTCTTCATCTTCCTTCTCTATTCAATTTCTCCACTAACTCTTCTTTAGTTATTTTCAAAATAATCCCTCAAGTGTTAGGTATTTGAACTCTAGTCCTTGAGATTTTAATGCAAAATTCAATTAAGGTCCTTTTGCAAAATTGAGTCATTTTGGGTACATTGGGCCATGAAGAAAATTTAGACTATTAGAAGACAATGTCACAACTTCCAAAAGCGAAAAATAAAAATAAAATGACTCAAATTGGATTTTTTTAGTGCCGATTCGAGATTATGCTCGTGAAGGAACACATGACCCTGAATTGTATTTTTCAAATTTGCGATGACCAACATGAAAAGGGATTTAAAAGAAAAATATTGACTATTTTTTCGTATTTTTGTGGCCTCAAATGTTATTTTTCTCGAATTTTCAAGTATTTTTGTATTTTTCGAAAAATATTAAAAATACAAAAAATATGAAAAATCACTTTTGTTCAAAATTGGTTCTTTAGACTTGGCCAAGGTTTCCAAAGTTTATTTTTCAATTTTCTCATTTTTTCTTGATTTTCTATGAATTTTGGAAAATAAAAATGCTGAAAAATACTGAAAATATGAAAAAATCATTTTTTTTTGCTCAAAGATGGTTCCCAAGACTTGGCCAAGGCTTCTAAAGTTGATTTGTAATTTTATGTATTTTTATGGATTTTTATTAATTTTTAAAGAGAAAATATGATTAAAAATCAGGGTGTCAACAATAATCAAGGTGTGATTGATTATTGATTTCAAGCCATATCTTGCCTTATTACTTGCTGATTTCATGGCCAATTAATGACATATCAATGGGAGGCTAATTGGAGTTATTTCCTTTGATATTAGTGGATCTTTTAAGGTTGTCATTGGTTGAACAAGGCTGGTGGATGAAAATCTTTATCTTTTGGTTTTTTTTTGCTTTGTCTTAGTCCTTCTATAAATTAAGGAATCTTCTCCATTGTAAGATGGATTTGATGAATGAATGAGAATTCCTATCTTGAGTTGAGTTTGGTGTCATGTCGATTTCTTAGCCTTAGAAATCCGATTCTTCCTCGGTGGTAAATCAAAAGCCTTTAGCCTTGGTTGGTGGTTATCCTTTAAACCTCGATAGTGAACTTTTGTCCCAAATCTCGATTTTGATTCTTGGCTAGTGGTGCATCCTTTAGGCCTTGATCTGAACATAACCTATCCTACATTTATCTTCTTCACTCAATTTCCATCTCACACATTTTGATCCATTTTCACTTCTTTTGACAATCACTCAAATGCATTTGCCACCTCACACATACGCATCAAACTGGTATTAGAGCTCTAGGTTGAATTCGTCTTAAGTGATTCCTTTTCTAGTATCAATCTCAATTCTTTGATGGTTGACCCAACAGTTCCAAGAGGCCTAAGTTTGGAGCAGGCCCACAACGAAAGGCGAGATCATCAAATAAATCTACTTCAGAAACAAATTGATCGAGTCCTCACCCTACTGAGGATCAAGGGAACAAGAACCACTACTGTGGTAACCTCTTATTAATCGTCCACGTTGTAATGATCCTCAATCAAATTCTGGTGATGAATCTAGCAACATAGGAGATTATTACGACCAAAAAATTTCAACCGGTGAAAAATTTTCAGGTAACGGATTATCAGGTTAATTAGATTAACTAACCTAATAATGGACTCTCTCAAGCCCTACCAAATCGCAACTTTAATTTTTTTTTATCACGTGATTTTAGAATTTGAGTCGCCACTAATCATTTTTGGTAAGTCGATTAGAAACCTAAGTAAATTAGCGGGAGAACTAAATTACTTCTACGAACCAGAGATTATGAGTTCGGGGACTTGGTTACACTAGTTAATTAAAACTAATGCCCTTTTGGTACTTTAATTCCATGGATATCTTAATTTTGGCACATTTCAGCTTGGTTTACTCCTAAGGCTTAGTGACGTGTTCTCTTTTTGTATTTTCACTTTTTAGATGGAATGCATGGATGGTAATGGTGCATGGATAAGCAAAACGTGAATAGGCAAATATAGACACGCAAATGTATACATGCGAACGTCGACATGCAATCATGAGCATGCGAGTATAGATATACAAATATGACATTCAAATGTGAACATACGTTACATGCGAACGTGGGCACGCAAGTACGGCATACGAATGTAGACATGAGATGCGACATACGAATAAATCATCCAAAAATAGGATTGGCTAGTCAAAATGGCCGTTTCCTAATTTTTGGATTTTTTCTGAATTTCCTGAAATTTTTCAAGACAATTACCTATGAAGGAAAAATTATCATTTTTGAAAGATCAGAAGGAAAATCATCAAATAGGATTGACCAGTCAAAATAGTATGTTTCCTAATTTTGGGATTTTTTGAATTTCTTGGAATTTTGCAAGATAATTTGCCTATATGGGGCAAAATCGTCATTTTAAAAGATTAGGAAGGGAAATTAACAAAAATAGGATTGACCAGTCGAAATGGCCCGTTTCCTAGTTTTTGGGATTTTTCTTTTGAAATTTTTTTTTGTTTTGCATGAATATGCATGAATTAATGACAATATGAATACGTATACGGCATGGCAAAGTATGCATGAGCTATACTATATGAAATGCACATGAATGACATTTTTTTTGTATTTTGAATACTTCCCATTATGTGGTTTAATGGTGCAGAAATTAAATTGCAGAAAGTAAAGACAGTAAATAAAGAACCTCCAACGGGTGGGTCGGCCTTCCCACTCTGGGATTTAATGGTACAGAAATTAAATTGCAGAAAGTAAAGGCAGTAAATAAAGAACTTCCAACGGGTGGGTCGACCTTCCCATTCTAGGTTTGATGGTGCAGAAATTAAATTGCAGAAAATAAAGGCAGTAAATAAAGAACCTCCAACGGATGGTTCGGCCTTGGCTCAGCCTACCCATTCTGGGGTTTGATGCACAGAAATTAAATTGCAGAAAATAAGGCAGTAAATAAAGAGCCTCCAACAGATGGGTCAGCCTTCCCATTTTGGGGTTTGATGATGCAGAAATTACATATAAAAATGGAATACAAGAGATCTTTACACCACCAAGTATGGGGCAGAATCTGCCGCAATTTGAGATTCAGATCATTTAAGCAAAAAATGTAGAAAATTACAATACGAAAATGATATGTGAATATGACACGGCATATTCGAAATTTAAATCAATCCATTGAGGTAATGACATTCTCGAAGATTTTAATGGTTAAGATCGTTACCTAATTTGATGGATTTGATTGCCGAATTCGGACCTCGTGTCACTTATGGATCAAGATTGTGGCTCGAACGACAGGATGAACTTGTGACTTGTGTTGATCGTAGAGAAATTGGTGATGGTAACACCTAGATTTAAACTCCCATCATCTTTAAAACCCTCTTTTGGAAAAGAATTCTCTCTCTTTTTGTTTATTTTCCTCTCTAATTTTTCTTCAATCTCCCAAAACCCTCTCAATCATTTCAAATTTTCTCTCCAAAAAAATCCCCTCCTTCAAGCTCTCTTCTTCCTCCTTTTATGGTCCACTCATTTATCTCTCATTCTAATTTCTCCACTAAACTCTATCTCCCATTCTAATTTATTCACTAACTTTTCTTCATCTTCATCTTCCCTTCTCCATCGCTATCTCACATTCTAATTTCTCCACTAACTCTTTTTCATCTTCATCTTCCTTTCTCCATATCTATCTCCCATTCTAATTTCTCCACTAACTCTTCTTCATCTCAATCTTCCCTTCTCTATTCTAATCTAATTTTCTCCATCTTCTCTTCTCTATTCTAATCTTATTTTCTCCTTCTATTCTTCTCCATCTTCCCTTCTCTATTCTAATTTCTCCACTAACTCTTTTTCTAGTTATTTACAAAATGATCTGTCAAGTGTTAGGTATTTGCACTCTAGTTTTTGAGATTTTAATGCAAACTTCAACTAAGCCCCTTTTACAAAATTGTGTCATTCTGAGTACATTTGGCCAAGATGAAAATTCAAACTATTAGAGGATAATGTCACAACTCCTAAAAGTGAAAAATAAAAATAAAATGACATGAATTGGATTTTTTTAGGGCCGATTCGAGATTATGCTCGTGAAGGAATATATGTCCCCGAATTGTATTTTTTGAATTTGTTATGGACAACATGAAAAGGAATTAAAAAAAGTATTGACTATTTTTGTGTATTTTTGTACCCTCAAATGTTATTTTTCCCGAATTTTTAAGTATTTTTTATTTTTCAAAAAAATATTAAAAAATACGAAAAATAGGAAAAATTACTTTTTGTTCAAAACTGGTTCCTTAGACTTGGCCAAGGGTTCCAAAGTTGATTTTTCAATTTTCTCAATTTTTGTTGATTTTCTATGAATTTTCGAAAATAAAAAAATGTTGAAAAGTACTAAAAATATGAAAAATCATTTTTTATTCAAAGATGGTTTCCTAGGCTTGGCCAAGGTCCCCAAAGCTAATTTTTTAATTTTGTGAATTTTTATGGATTTTCTATTAATTTTTTAAAGATAAAATGTCATTAAAAATCAGGTGTCAACAGCTGCCCATCTTTGAAAGGAAGCTTGGTAGAGGTTCATTTCAAAGCTGAGATGACACCTGAATCCTAATCGACTCAATACAAGAAAATAAAAAGAATTGTGACATTTGATCTCCAATACCTCTCTGTGTAAGCTCTGACCTGGACCCGGTTTGAGGAGGCTTTTATGAAGTGAGAGAGAAATCGAGAGGGGAGCTTACCTGGCACTTATCTGTCCATCGTATGAATGCTCTTTGAATATTCACCCAAAGATTCATTCTGAGGATACTCCGGGTAGGATGAGCTTTGACCCGTATGGTAGGTCAACCCATGGCAGAGTTCCTAATGAAAGGACTCTAGTGGTGATCTATCCTATTTAGAGGATTCGCCTGCATTTTGACCCGTATAGTGGGTTGTACCATGACAAAATCTTCATGAAAGGATTATACTGAACGGTTTACCTGATGTCGGGTTCACCGAAGAAAATGCCTGTAAGAAGGACTTGGTGCTTGTAAAAAGGACTTGGTGCGTGTAGGAAGGACTTTTGTGCCTGTAAAAAGGACTTTTGTGCCTATAGGAAGGACTTTGTGCCAATAGGAAGGACTTTGTGCCTGTAGGAAGAACTTTTGTGCTTGTAAGAAGGACTTTTGAATGGCTCACCCGATGTGGGATTTGCCGAAGGAGTGCCTATAGGAAGGACTTTGTGCCTGTAGGAAGGGCTTTGTATATGTAGGAAAGAATTTTTAAAAAAGGACCGTTCCATATTGGGGTTTCCAATGGAAGGGCTTTAGAGACGGCATATCCAGTAAAAAGGGCTCGTCTATGTAGTGCTTGCAACTCAGGACTTGAAAATAGATCATTCAATAATAGAAGTCACAAATGATTACCTAAATGTCACCCTTTTTGGTAGATAGAAGAGGTATTGACTGAAAAAATGATTTTTGGGTGACGATCTGGGATCTGGGGAGACCAGGAATCTCGCAGAAGCTCAAACCCAATTTAACTTACCAAGAAGGGTGCCATTCTAGGATCTAGGGAGACCAAGAATACTACAGAAGCTCAAACCCAATTTAGCTTACCATGAAGGGTGCCATTCTGGAATTTGAGGAGACTAGAAATTCTGCATAAGCTCAAACCCGATTTAACTTACCTTGAAGGGTGCCATTCTGGGATCTGGGGTGATCAGGAATCCTGCAGAAGCTCGAACCCGATTTAATTTACCATGAAGGGTGTCATTCTGGAATCTAGGATGACCAGGAATCCTGCAGAAACTCAAACCTGATTTAACTTACCATGAAGGGTGCCATTCTAGGATCTGGAGAGACCAAGAATCCTGTAGAAGCTCAAACCGATTTAATTTACCATGAAGGGTGCCATTCTGGGATCTGGAGAGACTAGGAATCTTGCAGAAGCTTAAACCTGATTTAACTTCTCCTATCGCTTTAGGAATAAGCCAAAAAGGCAAAGATCAAGAACATGAGAGCAGATCGATTGTGAATTAATGAAGGTCTTATGAGAACATGTCGTTCATGAGTTGAAAGGGTTCAGAAAACTTACCTGGGTCTTCTGAGTGAATGATCAAAGCATAAATAGGCTGACTATGTCATGCTCGCTTGTTCACTGAATAACCGTATGTGCCGCACTGGATTCGAGCACCCTGATAATCGTCAAAATTTATTCCCTTGAAAGGTTTAGGTTGAAGATATACTTACCTGAGGATTTGGGAGAAACGCCTGGTGGCTTCTCGGCAACTAGGTTTGTTCATTCAATAATTGCCAAAAGAATTTCGGGACCTCGAAAGGTAACTTAAGCATCGGGAATGTGTTACCTGTCAGGCAGTGTCAGAGGTAACATGTGCAAGCATTTTCATCAATAAGTTCATCGGTTCATGTAAAACTATTCAGCTAAGTTTGCGATGATTAGAAGCAGTCTGTGTAATAACTTATGGTGCAATCAATCGAAAATGTAGATCAAGCATAACTATTCTGTCAAGTTTACATTACCAATTCTGTTCAAGGAGGTTATCATAGTATAAATACCTCAAATGTAGTTTGAATGGGGGACTTCGGTCTGAAAGGGCTTTCTCTCGCTCTCGAGAAAGATTGTTTATCCTGATTGTAGAATTGAAAAGAAATCACTTAATCTTACCATCATTGCATTCAGCAAGGGTCTGAGTAATCTTGCAATTAGTATGATCAAGCCGATCTGGATGTCTTGATTAGGACTATAACGTAGGCTGGGTCAAAGGCTTACCAAAGGGGACTCTATTAAGCCAAGGCCATGGACAAACAAGTTTTCATTATCTACTCTAGGTTTACAAGTCAAGAACCTTGCAAAGATGACAGAGAAATAATCTTGCTCGTACCTTTTCAAGCGATGCTTAAAAGCATTCAACTCTACGTTAACTCAATCGTCTTAATCAGAAAAGACTTTCACGGGTTGTAACGTAAGTTGGGATTGGGGACCAAGGAAATAAAAGGCTTATTTTGACCCAAAAAATATATGAGATGAGTTTAACGTTGGTGATCATTGCATCCTTATCACTAGTCTCGACCTTCTAGAGTAGTCTTCAAAGGACACCATCTTTGAGGAATATGTCAACTCCTGCTGATACCATTGTTGCTTCCGAACTGTATAAACTTTAATTAAGTATATTTTGTAATTTGACTCATTCGAAGAGTTTTCTTTCGCAACTAGATCCCAATGGGGATTTGCAAAAGAAGACCATATGTCTTCATTAAGTTTACAAAATGTATATGTAAAGTTCAATGAACATTGATTTGAATGGGCATTTGCCTTGCTTTTAACCGGCGCTTTGCTTTTTCATGCCCAGAACTGACTTTCTTTCTCCATTTTTTTTTTAGAAAAAGGGATTTTCGAAGATTGTGGCCTCACACACATGTATACAAAGATCACATTTGAAGAGTTGACTTAGGAACTCTATGTAGACCCACTTCTTCTAAGTTCTTCTGCTTTGAGGTGGCGCCATCTTTATCTTGGAATGAGCAATGATCACAAACGGGGTTTTAACAAACGAATATATGGGCTCAATTGGGCTGTGCAAGGGATGAAAATGTGTAGGATAGAGAAATGAATGCTTTTCGTCGTCCTAAGGCACTTGAATTATCGTATGAGGTTGAAAGCAAAGAAACACTTGAAAATTGATGTTAGTTCGAGCAAGAAAATTTCTAACCATTTACCTTGCGCTATTTTCTGGGACAACCTCCATTTGGCCCCGATGTGGGGATGGTTCTTGACAGGGATTACGAAATGAAACCATCGCTCAAATGGGTTGTCTATTGTCACTTGTAGTGTTTGGGATAAAGAAATGATCGCCTCCTTCCCTTCGGCTGTCGTACTATTTGCGAGAAAACCCATTGCCTTGGAGAATACAGAACCTATTCAGCACATTACTCACTGTGGATGTAGGACATATATGGAAATGGCTTGCCTTTCATCGTCCTATCATGCCCCATTCTACACATTCGGTGCATCACGCGCAGTTTATGCTCCAAGTCAGAATTGAAAAATTAAACATGCAAAATAGTCATGCATAAATCATGGAATGTGCAAACACAATGTAGATGTGGCAATTTTTAGCATCACATGTATTTAGAGAATGTGCAAGCACGGAAGAGAATTTCTCAAGAAATGAGGGATTCGAACTGCCCTTGGACATGCGGATCGAATAAATTTAGGGTCTACTTCTTAAGTCGAGAAGTGGCTCGTCTCTGACTTGCCTCTGCACCATAAAATGCATGGGTGAAGTAAAGCATTTGGGTCCTTTTCAGCGTTGACAACCGTCATGGTCGTTGGTCAAATGCCCCTGCAAGAAGGAAGGCAGAAATGTTATCCTCGAAACCAAATAAATTAAAGAAGATATACTCTCCTTTTCTATTCAAGGTTTCCCATCAATTTGGCCCCATCTTCATCAGAGTGGATTTCTCCAGATGATCGTGATTTGGCCCCTTAGAGTTGTGTCCTTTAACATGTTAAATGTTAGTGTAAACATTTCCTATCAAAAGGAAAAGAAACGTGTTAGCCAGTACTGGAAGGGATAAATTGGAAACGATATTGGTTTACCCTTCATTTTGAAAGCCTTGCACGACCCTTTTACTAGGTTTTACTGGGTTGAGTTTTCCTCGACTTTCGTTGGCCACTTTACCAAAGTTGTGGTAAAATGTTGATTTCAGTACCGTTCGTCGAGTATTCCTGTTTCTTTCTGCAAAAAGAAATGTGCAAAAAATTATTTTATTTATTTACAACATTTACAACATTCCCCAACCTTGTGGATCGAACTCGGAACATCTCGGACCACTATCATCCCCCATGCCATCAGGTCCACGATACCATAGGTGTCCATGGGGTTTTCCTTTAAGTGTTAATCTTTAAGATGACACGGTCTTGTTACATTGCATTGGGCGATTTCGCGTCACGGTACTTTTCAAGGCAATGTCCACAAATTTAAGCCGTCCATCCAGTGGCAATATCCACGAATTGATTTGCCCCTAGTTTTGTTCAATGAGAGAATTCATATTTGAGTATGACTATATTCTTAGGGCAATTTGTAAATTCCTGAGAATAGAAGAGGTTCAATTTTAAAACTGGAGTAACTGAGGGTAAATTGAAACGATACGGAGTTACCCTTCCAATTTACGCGGACTTTTAGTCGCAATTAATTCGTCGCGAGTTTGGTGAAGGGACAGATTCAAGCATTTAATAGGAGAAAGGGAAATTATTACTTCTTGCTTTTGCATTAATTCCAGACATCCATAAAAGTAGAAAATATCCCATGCAAAATAAAGCATATGCATCCGTTCAAGATTGATTTTTCTTCCTCTACAGGCTCTCCAGTGATCAGCTAGCTTCATTCTGGATCAGATACGCATCGACCATGTTGAAGGATCCGTGATCACTAATTCGACATACCAGCTCGGTACGCACATCACAGCCCCGGTGCTTTATTAACATCGAACTGGTTAATCATGGCAGTGAGCTCGTCGTCCATGCCAGCTTGGTGGTGATACGTCCCCTCTTTCTCGGGAGGTATCAATGCTGACCCCATAGGATTAGTCTTTTCGTACCTTCCTGCAACAGAACTTGGTCCTGTTATGAACTGATCCAACTCACCTCTTAAACGGGCATTTTTGATCATTAGATACTGCCTTTCGTTGAGGGGGAGGTGGCTATTGCAATTGGGGCAGGTAGCGGAGTCGAAAGCTTCCTTATACCTCTTGTTCTCTGCTCAGAGTTTTTCATTTTCAGCTCTTAGAAACTCGACTTCATGGCACTCATGATGAGTCCTTACCCAGGTTCGCCTATTTTGAAACCAAAACTTGATTTGCATAGGGTTCAGCCCTAATTCTTGGCTCAGTTCCATTCTTTGTCTGTCATTTGGCATAGGGCACCTTGTGAAGAAATCTTCAAGCCTTTGAACTTGATGCTCGGTGTGACGCCGGCGACGCTTCCTTTGACTCTGGTTGTTATTGTCCATATCTTTACGAGATCTTGGACGTTATTGGCGGAAAGGCCAGGCTCCATGGTCTGAATTCCAAACATGGCCTCAAACTCTTCATCTCCCATGTTCAGCAAGTAACGATAGCTCTCAAGTGTGTTGGGTTGAGACATCTTTGATGAGACATCTTTGATTGGTTAATGGTTCTTCAAGGTTTGCTACCTCTTCTTGTATTTTTTACTCTCTCAGAATTTTTCTGAGCGACTGTGTACGCTTTAAAACTCTCCTCTGAGTATGGATGAAGATTACCAAGAGAATGTCCATTTTTAAAATTTAGGCGTGAGTTTAGAAACTGTACTGCTTTTCCCGAGAGTTTTGTCTTTCTCAACCTTTTTTATCGTATCTCTCGCTTGACTCGTCTTCTTTCATCTTTTCATGGTAGGGGCCCCTATCATCATCTCTTCAGCTTATCTCCACCGTTGATTTTGCAGGTGAGCTCTCCTACCTGTCTATAAATAAAGACAAATCCTATCTTCTTTTCCACTGAAAATTTTCTTTGTCTCCCACTTAGGTCGTCTTTTCCTTCTTCTTGTTTAAAGCGGTGGCATCATCTCAAACCTTTTCTGTAAAGATCTCGAATTTGTTTGGCTCGAGATTGCAGACTGATAAGGAATTCAAGCCGAAGAAGACGACACCGAAAGAGAATGGCATGTAGGAAAATCTGACCGATAGATATTGCCACCGTGAAGTCAATATTTAACGCGAAGCGGATTATCACCTTCGCATTCCAATCATCTGCTTCACTTCCCTTATCTTATCTTTCGTATTCTGCTCATCGACCTTGATTCTCTCCTCTATCATTTTAATGATAATGGCCAATCTTCCTGGCTGAAGTTATGTTCAAATGGGAAAGACTTTATCACCTTCATGGCCGAGTCCATATTTATATAGCCCATCATCCGAGTGTCGAAGCTGAGATCCTTGGTTTGTTCAGGGAGATAAATGCCTCTTCGATCAAAGGCACCAACTTGGATAGAGAATACAGGGCATTTCCACACGTCTTTATCAACTTTCTGGAGGCCTGCCGGAACACTCAGGAAACGATCACCTTAGCCTGCATCGTGAAAGCTCGCTATAAGGATCGATCTGAATGTTTGAAGTCTGCAGAACACCGGTTGCCCAGTACAAGAAGGCCGTCAAGTCTGCTGATGAACAAGTCTCACTGTTGGTTCACGAGAGAGAGAAGTTGGTAGAGCGCCTAGCTTTGAACCATACTTACTTTGAGCATGATCCGAGTGATATCGTGATGAACTTCAGATGTAAGTGGCTGGAGGAGAGGCTCGACAATCTAATGGCGGATATAGCTTTTGAGAGAGACTTGATCGAGAATTTGAAATTCGCCGTTGAACATCATGAGGTTAATGTAGCCAGGCACAAGGAGAAATGTACCCGCTTGTTCTTCAAGCTTGCGGATTTCGAATCCCAGACCGCTCAATGTAGGCAAAGCATTAACTTCATGGAAAGTCAGTTGAACTCTTTTGTGATGCTTATTAGGGCTCAATTTGGTTTTACTTTTCCACCTCAATGACCCTTGTAAGGCTTGTTGATGAATGAAGTGAAGAGAAAGTTTCGTATATTTGTACTTTAATTTTCCTGCCATCTCTTCTTCCGCATAGCATGATAGAACGATTTGAGGTACCGAAGACGTTAAGGCTTAACGTTTTTCTTGATGCTCTTGTTAGCTGCGGTAGATGATGATATCAAGAACACTAAAGAAGCATTCGGTGGTGGCCCCCACTAGTCGCCCAGAGATCCACGTTCAATCATGTAAATTGGTAAAGCTGTGACCACTCGATCAGTGTACCAATAAATACACCAAGCCACCTGTTGCGTGCCCCACTTCATTCATTTTTGTTTCTTTTGGCATCCACTTCTCATGTTGACAGAAATGGCTATGGGCCATGCCCATTAATTTATTAATGGGCATGGCCCATAGCCATTTCTGTCAACATGAGCAAGTGGATGCCAAAAGAAACAAAAGATGAATGAAGTGGGGCACGCAACAGGTGGCTTGGTGTATTTATTGGTACACTGATCGAGTGGTCACAGCTTTACCAATTTACATGATTGAACGTGGATCTCTGGGCGACTAGTGGGGGCCACCACCGAATGCTTCTTTAGTGTTCTTGATATCATCATCTACCGCAGCTAACAAGAGCATCAAGAAAAACGTTAAGCCTTAACGTCTTCGGTACCTCAAATCGTTCTATCATGCTATGCGGAAGAAGAGATGGCAGGAAAATTAAAGTACAAATATACGAAACTTTCTCTTCACTTCATTCATCAACAAGCCTTACAAGGGTCATTGAGGTGGAAAAGTAAAACCAAATTGAGCCCTAATAAGCATCACAAAAGAGTTCAACTGACTTTCCATGAAGTTAATGCTTTGCCTACATTGAGCGGTCTGGGATTCGAAATCCGCAAGCTTGAAGAACAAGCGGGTACATTTCTCCTTGTGCCTGGCTACATTAACCTCATGATGTTCAACGGCGAATTTCAAATTCTCGATCAAGTCTCTCTCAAAAGCTATATCCGCCATTAGATTGTCGAGCCTCTCCTCCAGCCACTTACATCTGAAGTTCATCACGATATCACTCGGATCATGCTCAAAGTAAGTATGGTTCAAAGCTAGGCGCTCTACCAACTTCTCTCTCTCGTGAACCAACAGTGAGACTTGTTCATCAGCAGACTTGACGGCCTTCTTGTACTGGGCAACCGGTGTTCTGCAGACTTCAAACATTCAGATCGATCCTTATAGCGAGCTTTCACGATGCAGGCTAAGGTGATCGTTTCCTGAGTGTTCCGGCAGGCCTCCAGAAAGTTGATAAAGACGTGTGGAAATGCCCTGTATTCTCTATCCAAGTTGGTGCCTTTGATCGAAGAGGCATTTATCTCCCTGAACAAACCAAGGATCTCAGCTTCGACACTCGGATGATGGGCTATATAAATATGGACTCGGCCATGAAGGTGATAAAGTCTTTCCCATTTGAACATAACTTCAGCCAGGAAGATTGGCCATTATCATTAAAATGATAGAGGAGAGAATCAAGGTCGATGAGCAGAATACGAAAGATAAGATAAGGGAAGTGAAGCAGATGATTGGAATGCGAAGGTGATAATCCGCTTCGCGTTAAATATTGACTTCACGGTGGCAATATCTATCGGTCAGATTTTCCTACATGCCATTCTCTTTCGGTGTCGTCTTCTTCGGCTTGAATTCCTTATCAGTCTGCAATCTCGAGCCAAACAAATTCGAGATCTTTACAGAAAAGGTTTGAGATGATGCCACCGCTTTAAACAAGAAGAAGGAAAAGACGACCTAAGTGGGAGACAAAGAAAATTTTCAGTGGAAAAGAAGATAGGATTTGTCTTTATTTATAGACAGGTAGGAGAGCTCACCTGCAAAATCAACGGTGGAGATAAGCTGAAGAGATGATGATAGGGGCCCCCTACCATGAAAAGATGAAAGAAGACGAGTCAAGCGAGAGATACGATAAAAAAGGTTGAGAAAGACAAAACTCTCGGGAAAAGCAGTACAGTTTCTAAACTCACGCCTAAATTTTAAAAATGGACATTCTCTTGGTAATCTTCATCCATACTCAGAGGAGAGTTTTAAAGCGTACACAGTCGCTCAGAAAAATTCTGAGAGAGTAAAAATACAAGAAGAGGTAGCAAACCTTGAAGAACCATTAACCAATCAAAGATGTCTCATCAAAGATGTCTCAACCCAACACACTTGAGAGCTATCGTTACTTGCTGAACATGGGAGATGAAGAGTTTGAGGCCATGTTTGGAATTCAGACCATGGAGCCTGGCCTTTCCGCCAATAACGTCCAAGATCTCGTAAAGATATGGACAATAACAACCAGAGTCAAAGGAAGCGTCGCCGGCGTCACACCGAGCATCAAGTTCAAAGGCTTGAAGATTTCTTCACAAGGTGCCCTATGCCAAATGACAGACAAAGAATGGAACTGAGCCAAGAATTAGGGCTGAACCCTATGCAAATCAAGTTTTGGTTTCAAAATAGGCGAACCTGGGTAAGGACTCATCATGAGTGCCATGAAGTCGAGTTTCTAAGAGCTGAAAATGAAAAACTCTGAGCAGAGAACAAGAGGTATAAGGAAGCTTTCGACTCCGCTACCTGCCCCAATTGCAATAGCCACCTCCCCCTCAACGAAAGGCAGTATCTAATGATCAAAAATGCCCGTTTAAGAGGTGAGTTGGATCAGTTCATAACAGGACCAAGTTCTGTTGCAGGAAGGTACGAAAAGACTAATCCTATGGGGTCAGCATTGATACCTCCCGAGAAAGAGGGGACGTATCACCACCAAGCTGGCATGGACGACGAGCTCACTGCCATGATTAACCAGTTCGATGTTAATAAAGCACCGGGGCTGTGATGTGCGTACCGAGCTGGTATGTCGAATTAGTGATCACGGATCCTTCAACATGGTCGATGCGTATCTGATCCAGAATGAAGCTAGCTGATCACTGGAGAGCCTGTAGAGGAAGAAAAATCAATCTTGAACGGATGCATATGCTTTATTTTGCATGGGATATTTTCTACTTTTATGGATGTCTGGAATTAATGCAAAAGCAAGAAGTAATAATTTCCCTTTCTCCTATTAAATGCTTGAATCTGTCCCTTCACCAAACTCGCGACGAATTAATTGCGACTAAAAGTCCGCGTAAATTGGAAGGGTAACTCCGTATCGTTTCAATTTACCCTCAGTTACTCCAGTTTTAAAATTGAACCTCTTCTATTCTCAGGAATTTACAAATTGCCCTAAGAATATAGTCATACTCAAATATGAATTCTCTCATTGAACAAAACTAGGGGCAAATCAATTCGTGGATATTGCCACTGGATGGACGGCTTAAATTTGTGGACATTGCCTTGAAAAGTACCGTGACGCGAAATCGCCCAATGCAATGTAACAAGACCGTGTCATCTTAAAGATTAACACTTAAAGGAAAACCCCCATGGACACCTATGGTATCGTGGACCTGATGGCATGGGGGATGATAGTGGTCCGAGATGTTCCGAGTTCGATCCACAAGGTTGGGGAATGTTGTAAATGTTGTAAATAAATAAAATAATTTTTTGCACATTTCTTTTGCAGAAAGAAACAGGAATACTCGACGAACGGTACTGAAATCAACATTTTACCACAACTTTGGTAAAGTGGCCAACGAAAGTCGAGGAAAACTCAACCCAGTAAAACCTAGTAAAAGGGTCGTGCAAGGCTTTCAAAATGAAGGGTAAACCAATATCGTTTCCAATTTATCCCTTCCAGTACTGGCTAACACGTTTCTTTTCCTTTTGATAGGAAATGTTTACACTAACATTTAACATGTTAAAGGACACAACTCTAAGGGGCCAAATCACGATCATCTGGAGAAATCCACTCTGATGAAGATGGGGCCAAATTGATGGGAAACCTTGAATAGAAAAGGAGAGTATATCTTCTTTAATTTATTTGGTTTCGAGGATAACATTTCTGCCTTCCTTCTTGCAGGGGCATTTGACCAACGACCATGACGGTTGTCAACGCTGAAAAGGACCCAAATGCTTTACTTCACCCATGCATTTTATGGTGCAGAGGCAGAGTCAGAGACGAGCCACTTCTCGACTTAAGAAGTAGACCCTAAATTTATTCGATCCGCATGTCCAAGGGCAGTTCGAATCCCTCATTTCTTGAGAAATTCTCTTCCGTGCTTGCACATTCTCTAAATACATGTGATGCTAAAAATTGCCACATCTACATTGTGTTTGCACATTCCATGATTTATGCATGACTATTTTTCATGTTTAATTTTTCAATTCTGACTTGGAGCATAAACTGCGCGTGATGCACCGAATGTGTAGAATGGGGCATGATAGGACGATGAAAGGCAAGCCATTTCCATATATGTCCTACATCCACAGTGAGTAATGTGCTGAATAGGTTCTGTATTCTCCAAGGCAATGGGTTTTCTCGCAAATAGTACGACAGCCGAAGGGAAGGAGGCGATCATTTCTTTATCCCAAACACTACAAGTGACAATAGACAACCCATTTGAGCGATGGTTTCATTTCGTAATCCCTGTCAAGAACCATCCCCACATCGGGGCCAAATGGAGGTTGTCCCAGAAAATAGCGCAAGGTAAATGGTTAGAAATTTTCTTGCTCGAACTAACATCAATTTTCAAGTGTTTCTTTGCTTTCAACCTCATACGATAATTCAAGTGCCTTAGGACGACGAAAAGCATTCATTTCTCTATCCTACACATTTTCATCCCTTGCACAGCCCAATTGAGCCCATATATTCGTTTGTTAAAACCCCGTTTGTGATCATTGCTCATTCCAAGATAAAGATGGCGCCACCTCAAAGCAGAAGAACTTAGAAGAAGTGGGTCTACATAGAGTTCCTAAGTCAACTCTTCAAATGTGATCTTTGTATACATGTGTGTGAGGCCACAATCTTCGAAAATCCCTTTTTCTAAAAAAAAAATGGAGAAAGAAAGTCAGTTCTGGGCATGAAAAAGCAAAGCGCCGGTTAAAAGCAAGGCAAATGCCCATTCAAATCAATGTTCATTGAACTTTACATATACATTTTGTAAACTTAATGAAGACATATGGTCTTCTTTTGCAAATCCCCATTGGGATCTAGTTGCGAAAGAAAACTCTTCGAATGAGTCAAATTACAAAATATACTTAATTAAAGTTTATACAGTTCGGAAGCAACAATGGTATCAGCAGGAGTTGACATATTCCTCAAAGATGGTGTCCTTTGAAGACTACTCTAGAAGGTCGAGACTAGTGATAAGGATGCAATGATCACCAACGTTAAACTCATCTCATATATTTTTTGGGTCAAAATAAGCCTTTTATTTCCTTGGTCCCCAATCCCAACTTACGTTACAACCCGTGAAAGTCTTTTCTGATTAAGACGATTGAGTTAACGTAGAGTTGAATGCTTTTAAGCATCGCTTGAAAAGGTACGAGCAAGATTATTTCTCTGTCATCTTTGCAAGGTTCTTGACTTGTAAACCTAGAGTAGATAATGAAAACTTGTTTGTCCATGGCCTTGGCTTAATAGAGTCCCCTTTGGTAAGCCTTTGACCCAGCCTACGTTATAGTCCTAATCAAGACATCCAGATCGGCTTGATCATACTAATTGCAAGATTACTCAGACCCTTGCTGAATGCAATGATGGTAAGATTAAGTGATTTCTTTTCAATTCTACAATCAGGATAAACAATCTTTCTCGAGAGCGAGAGAAAGCCCTTTCAGACCGAAGTCCCCCATTCAAACTACATTTGAGGTATTTATACTATGATAACCTCCTTGAACAGAATTGGTAATGTAAACTTGACAGAATAGTTATGCTTGATCTACATTTTCGATTGATTGCACCATAAGTTATTACACAGACTGCTTCTAATCATCGCAAACTTAGCTGAATAGTTTTACATGAACCGATGAACTTATTGATGAAAATGCTTGCACATGTTACCTCTGACACTGCCTGACAGGTAACACATTCCCGATGCTTAAGTTACCTTTCGAGGTCCCGAAATTCTTTTGGCAATTATTGAATGAACAAACCTAGTTGCCGAGAAGCCACCAGGCGTTTCTCCCAAATCCTCAGGTAAGTATATCTTCAACCTAAACCTTTCAAGGGAATAAATTTTGACGATTATCAGGGTGCTCGAATCCAGTGCGGCACATACGGTTATTCAGTGAACAAGCGAGCATGACATAGTCAGCCTATTTATGCTTTGATCATTCACTCAGAAGACCCAGGTAAGTTTTCTGAACCCTTTCAACTCATGAACGACATGTTCTCATAAGACCTTCATTAATTCACAATCGATCTGCTCTCATGTTCTTGATCTTTGCCTTTTGGCTTATTCCTAAAGCGATAGGAGAAGTTAAATCAGGTTTAAGCTTCTGCAAGATTCCTAGTCTCTCCAGATCCCAGAATGGCACCCTTCATGGTAAATTAAATCGGGTTTGAGCTTCTACAGGATTCTTGGTCTCTCCAGATCCTAGAATGGCACCCTTCATGGTAAGTTAAATCAGGTTTGAGTTTCTGCAGGATTCCTGGTCATCCTAGATTCCAGAATGACACCCTTCATGGTAAATTAAATCGGGTTCGAGCTTCTGCAGGATTCCTGATCACCCCAGATCCCAGAATGGCACCCTTCAAGGTAAGTTAAATCGGGTTTGAGCTTATGCAGAATTTCTAGTCTCCTCAAATTCCAGAATGGCACCCTTCATGGTAAGCTAAATTGGGTTTGAGCTTCTGTAGTATTCTTGGTCTCCCTAGATCCTAGAATGGCACCCTTCTTGGTAAGTTAAATTGGGTTTGAGCTTCTGCGAGATTCCTGGTCTCCCCAGATCCCAGATCGTCACCCAAAAATCATTTTTTCAGTCAATACCTCTTCTATCTACCCAAAAAGGGTGACATTTAGGTAATCATTTGTGACTTCTATTATTGAATGATCTATTTTCAAGTCCTGAGTTGCAAGCACTACATAGACGAGCCCTTTTTACTGGATATGCCGTCTCTAAAGCCCTTCCATTGGAAACCCCAATATGGAACGGTCCTTTTTTAAAAATTCTTTCCTACATATACAAAGCCCTTCCTACAGGCACAAAGTCCTTCCTATAGGCACTCCTTCGGCAAATCCCACATCGGGTGAGCCATTCAAAAGTCCTTCTTACAAGCACAAAAGTTCTTCCTACAGGCACAAAGTCCTTCCTATTGGCACAAAGTCCTTCCTATAGGCACAAAAGTCCTTTTTACAGGCACAAAAGTCCTTCCTACACGCACCAAGTCCTTTTTACAAGCACCAAGTCCTTCTTACAGGCATTTTCTTCGGTGAACCCGACATCAGGTAAACCGTTCAGTATAATCCTTTCATGAAGATTTTGTCATGGTACAACCCACTATACGGGTCAAAATGCAGGCGAATCCTCTAAATAGGATAGATCACCACTAGAGTCCTTTCATTAGGAACTCTGCCATGGGTTGACCTACCATACGGGTCAAAGCTCATCCTACCCGGAGTATCCTCAGAATGAATCTTTGGGTGAATATTCAAAGAGCATTCATACGATGGACAGATAAGTGCCAGGTAAGCT
Source organism: Psidium friedrichsthalianum (assembly GCA_019149425.1). Lineage (NCBI taxonomy): Eukaryota > Viridiplantae > Streptophyta > Magnoliopsida > Myrtales > Myrtaceae > Psidium > Psidium friedrichsthalianum. Next base: position 28,297 of record JAGVVM010012887.1, read on the forward strand.
CCCCTCTCGATTTCTCTCTCACTTCATAAAAGCCTCCTCAAACCGGGTCCAGGTCAGAGCTTACACAGAGAGGTATTGGAGATCAAATGTCACAATTCTTTTTATTTTCTTGTATTGAGTCGATTAGGATTCAGGTGTCATCTCAGCTTTGAAATGAACCTCTACCAAGCTTCCTTTCAAAGATGGGCAGCTGTTGACACCTGATTTTTAATGACATTTTATCTTTAAAAAATTAATAGAAAATCCATAAAAATTCACAAAATTAAAAAATTAGCTTTGGGGACCTTGGCCAAGCCTAGGAAACCATCTTTGAATAAAAAATGATTTTTCATATTTTTAGTACTTTTCAACATTTTTTTATTTTCGAAAATTCATAGAAAATCAACAAAAATTGAGAAAATTGAAAAATCAACTTTGGAACCCTTGGCCAAGTCTAAGGAACCAGTTTTGAACAAAAAGTAATTTTTCCTATTTTTCGTATTTTTTAATATTTTTTTGAAAAATAAAAAATACTTAAAAATTCGGGAAAAATAACATTTGAGGGTACAAAAATACACAAAAATAGTCAATACTTTTTTTAATTCCCTTTTCATGTTGTCCATAACAAATTCAAAAAATACAATTCGGGGACATATATTCCTTCACGAGCATAATCTCGAATCGGCCCTAAAAAAATCCAATTCATGTCATTTTATTTTTATTTTTCACTTTTAGGAGTTGTGACATTATCCTCTAATAGTTTGAATTTTCATCTTGGCCAAATGTACTCAGAATGACACAATTTTGTAAAAGGGGCTTAGTTGAAGTTTGCATTAAAATCTCAAAACTATAGTGCAAATACCTAACACTTGACAGATCATTTTGTAAATAACTAGAAAAAGTTAGTGGAGAAATTAGAATAGAGAAGGAAGATGGAGAAGAATAGAAGGAGAAAATAAGATTAGAATAGAGAAGAGAAGATGGAGAAATTAGATTTAGAAATAGAGAAGGGAAGATTGGAGATGAAGAAGAGTTAGTGGAGAAATTAGATGGGAGATAGATATTGAGAAGGGAAGATAAA
>JAGVVM010012889.1:0-21303 GCA_019149425.1 Psidium friedrichsthalianum
TACAGATTATTATCTTATTATAATCGTAGGCTAATTAGGTTAATCCAATAGAACTTGGTAAGATATATTTGTACTGTAACGACCCGGTTCGACGAGGGTAGAGAGTGGTTGCCGAGGCCAGAGGATTTAGACAAGGAGAGCCTCCTAACAGGCTTCTAGGATGGTGATGGGGACAGGAATGAATCGAACTCAACATCGCCTGAGTGTGGTGACGTGAAGTGCTATATATGTGTGGCACTTGTCCTTAACTTGCAATAAGATCTTTTCTGGGCGAAGCCCAAAAGAACAAAATCGAGCAGGCTCTGGCCTAAAGCGAGTAATATCATTCACAAGTGGAGCTGCGTGTGTCATAATGGTATTAGAGCCCAGCTCAATTTGAAGCGAGTGGTTGAAGTGAGTGGTTCGAGGATGAACCAGGTGGAAACTGATGGGCTTGTAATGAGCCGATTCGATGAGGGCGGGGAGTGGTTTGGGCTAGAGGACCTAGGCAAGGAGTGACCGAGCACTTTTTTTGGGCAAAGCCAAAAGAACAAAATCGTGCGGGCTGGTGGGCCTGCAACAACCCGGCTTGACGGGGGCAAAGCCCAAAAAGAACAAATCGTGTGGGCTGGTGGGCCTGCAACGATTCGGTCCGACCGAGGGCGGGGAGTGATTGCTGAGGCTAGAGAGCTTAGATAAGGAGCTGTTCCTGGCAGGCTTCTAGGGGTTTAGGATGAATAGAATCTCACTTCGCTTAAGTGTGTGAAGTAGAGGGTTACATATGTGTAGCACTTGTCCTTAACTTGCAATGAGCCCCTTTTTGGGCGAAGCCTAGAAGAATAAAACTATGCGAGCTCCGACTCAAAGCGGACAATATCATTGACAATTGGACCTCGGCATGACATGTACAACGATAATATTCAAGAGATTTGGTACCATACGGTATCACTCAATCGACCCCGCAAATAAATTAGAAGAATATATGTGAAATTGCGGTTGCCACCAGTGAGTCAACCACCTGCTTTCTTTATGTGTAAGATATTGGATTTGCCTTGACTTCCAGCAAGAAAAGAAAGGAAAGCTAAACAACTCACCTGACATGGACCATTCCTTGCTCCTGATATTTCTCTTCCTTATCGGTTGAGGCTCCTGAGTCGCTAGTTGATTGGAATTCACAGACACGATTCGCTTGTGATCGTCCTTTATTGTTTTTAGATAGGGTATCAAGGCTCGAGAATACTGTAGCCACTTAGACCGTCTGTAAGCTGGAAAATACCGAGAAACTCAGGAAATTAGCACCTAGTGTAGTTACATATCTGGTTGAGCATGCTTCTTTTCTTCTTTGATTTCTTACTACATGGCACAAGGAGCAGAAACAATGCACAAATGCAATATTTGGCAGTTGTTCGTGGTAAAACTTGTGATATTTTTTGCTGCAGGATTCATCATGACAGGAGCTTTTGCTTATGGTGCTTTGGGAATTCCACAACAATTTGTTTTGTATCCATGTGCTTCATATTCGCTATCCTCTTTCTTTTTCCTTTTTTTTTTAAATGGATTTTACTGTCATTGAATTTTCCTTTACATGTAGCCCAACAGTCCTGCAAATATGATGTTATGTATGCTCACGTACCGTTCAAGATTAATGCCATACCAAAAGCGAAATGGCTTTCGAGCGCCAAGGCCATCAAATTTAACATCTGTTAGTCCATTGCCCACCATGTAAACCTGCAGACTGCCTATTCAAATTTCCATTTTTTAAAACAGAACCTGCAGCCATTCATTGAAACTATATACTGCTTAGTGCTTTCAACAAGTACTGGAAGAGGACATACCCTGAAATTGATTAGAGGCTCTTCCCATGTTCAATACTGTATAAGGAGAGAAAAAAATCAGACTGAGGAGAACATGAACTTTCCATTGTAGAGGTTAGTGTGTCGTCCTTTTACCTCTTCAGAAGCAAGAGTTGGTTCCAGCATAGGACTCTCCAGAGATATAAAATGGATTTGAAAGCAACTCTGGATAAAGGTAAACGACAAGATGAAAAGAAAGGGAATTATGTAGGCCAGGAGTTGGAATATAGAGAGAAATAATTGATGAATGGTTTTACAGGCTGCCGCAGCTGCTGCCATACTATCTATGTCATTCAACTCCAGAAATTGGCCAAAGATAGAGTTTCGGGGGATGGTGAAAAACAGGAAAGAAGATAACCTTGATCGGGCCTGAGTCATCTTCCCTGAGTCTTGAATCTCAACCAAAAAGGAGTTCAACTCCAGAAATTGCCAAAGCGCTATCTTTCCTACTGGATCTTCTCGGAACATTTAGTTAAGTTCAGCGTATCAGATGCGGTCTGTAGGACTCCTGTCAGATGATTCCTTGAATCGTCAGAGTAAGATAAACCTACCCCACATAGGGAATCCAGATGAACCAATGGCGTATGTTCCCTGATAAGATCATCACATTCAGTAGCATACGTGGTAATTTGGTGCAAACAAAAGGAAAGGTTTCTCATAACCAAAGGGGTTGTCAACCTGGACCAGCCGAAGAGATTGAGATGCAGTGTGGGCAAACTTTTCTGCTTTAAAATTACATGGTCCTAATGAGGGCAAAAGAAATGGAAGGGAGTTGAATATTTGACAGCAGAACATGTGCAACAGAGAAATGTTTCTGAACCTAATTTAGACACCGGGTACGAAGATAAATCCACCAACGCTAGAGCACTGTTGATTCCGAAATCAGACATTAACGCAAGTGCACGCTATCGAACAAGTAATAAAGGGTAAATAGGGTGATCATTAACGCAAGTGCACGCTATCGAACAAGTAATAAAGGTAAATAGGGTTGTCGATCCCACGAGGACTGATCAAAGACTTCTATTGAGTACTAAACTGTCTCAAACCACTATTATTCAGAAAATCTAAATTAAGGAATTCAACTAAATTAAGAAAATAAACTAAACACGCAAATTTAACTTGATTAGAACTTTACTGATAGAAAGCCTAGGGTATACAATTTCACTCAACAATTAATCTCAAGTTAATCCCTCTTCTTCAGTATTATCGAATGGCTATGTTGTTAATCTAGGATTCTAAAATCTCCCTATACCTCTTCCGAGTGTCAATAGGAACGTATTCTCGAGTAAATAATCGTTCACTCTATTTCTAGGCAAGCGACTATTGAGAACCCATTATGAACCAATTCTATTTGATTACCTAAGGCAATTGGGTATATTCCTATCCCTTTCGCTAATAATCCCGTCTTCCGACTAAGATTAACTTAGGTTATTCTTACCACGGCTAAACCTAGGATTCCTCTCCCGAGTTCACCTAAATTACCAATTCAAATCAATTGGTGGCCAATCAATTGACAAGCATTAAGCACAGGTAGAAATAAACAACGAGAATGCGTCAATAATACGAGGAGAGTTCACAACTATTGATCAAATCCATTGTAACCCTAGAATAACAAATTAGTTCATGCTAACACCAAGAAAACACATCATCCGAAAAAGAAAGAATAACATCAACATTCAAGAACAAAAGATGAGAAAGAATGAAGCTTGGTCGTCAAACTCGAGCTTCGTCTTCTTCGATCCTCGCTCTCCTCTTGCTGTCAAGAAGTTGCCGTCGTCTTTTCTCCAATCCGTGATGTCTATCTTCCAAGGAGCTGTTCTCCCCCCCCCCCCCCCCCCCCCAAATTTCCGTCAAGAAAACCACACAAAAAGATATCCTTCAAAAATCCCCTAGGGTTATCCTCTCTTTCCTATTTTATCACCTTTTCAAATATTCCATCAAAATCTCCTAGAATATAATATCCTTAATCCCTTCAAAATAAGAAAACCAATTCTAAAAATATCCAAACATAATATTCTAATAAAATCTTCAAGCCACGGCAAAAGGAGAAGCTTGCCCGTCGCGCGTTATTGTCAGCGTGCAGACGGATGCGTCCGTCTGTCAGAACGGATGCATCTGTCTCGTTCTGTACTCAGCCACAGATTGCAGATGGATGCATCCATGCCTCAGACGGATGCGTCCATCTCGGTTCTGTCTCCAGCAACTTTGAAGCTGCAAATTTTCCAAATCTTCTCATCAATGTTCTTCGCTTCATTCTTCCTCACATAACAAGGCATCATGAGACACTCGAGCGAGAAAACACGAGAATTAAAATACAAAATCATCTAACCATGACCAAAACACTAAAGTAAAACAAAAACACTAAAAACTAAATAAAACTCGAACGACCAAACTTAATTGTCCCATTTTAGAAGCACTTAAACTCTACTTTTGTAGAGTTATCAAGCACCCAGCTCCACAATTAAGCCGTTATACTACAGGTTCTTTGAAAAGATTTCTATCGGATGCAACCAAGTGATAGAACAAATTCTTCTTTACATGCTTTGCATCCATTGTCACATAGCTGCAAAGGTTCAAATCCTATATTTTCATGATAATGAAACACTAAGAGTGAAGAGATCAACAATAGCTTGTTACAAGAACATGTTGTTTACCCTGCATGATGTTCAGAGGGAGAAGTGCTAGTGAATCCTGTATTGAGAAGCACCGACTTCTCTAGGTTTTTCCACAACTTTCTATCATGATTTGTTTAGATAGTCTAGAACTTTGTCTCTCTTCCATATTCTAAAATCTTCTTCATATTCCTAGACTAGCATTTCTAGAATGTTTTATCTAGAATGTTCTATACTTGTTGAGCAAGTAATGTAGAAGTGTGTAGAAAGTTGGCTCGGCTATAAATAGAAGCTAGTGCTCCATATTTAGGAGTGGTGTGAGAAGTCCAAACAAGTGATGTGTGTGAGTGAGAGAGTCCATCGTGTGTACTTGCAAGAGTTGTGTAAATTGAGTAGTTTTCTAATAAAGAGAGTTTCTATTTAAGTTGAGATATCAACTTGATTCTCTACAAGTGATGAGGGCCGTCGCATCTTTTATCTCAGTGATAGAGCATGCTGTGAGCTCTTGTTGTTCCTTTATAGCAAGGGACGCTTGGAAATCCCACTCCTCTTTATTATCATCTTCCTTAGATGCCGCAACATTTTCTTTAACTCTTTTTAGTTAACAATTTCTGGCAAAGTGGCCTATTTTGTCGCAATTGTAACACCTTTCATTATGCCTTCTATTGCTCTTTTCTTCATTATCGTCTTTGTCACGATCTCGACGAGCTCCCCTTGGCTGGAGCGTGATACGCAAAGACAAGTGGTCAGGGACCATTGCGTGTGAGCTGACGGTTAGGGACCGGAGTACGCCGAAATTCTGCCAGTGTATAGTCAGGGATTGTGATCGATTGGTCGGGGACTAAGTTTACTTGGAGTAGTGCCGAGCATTATATCCAAGTCAAATGGCAGATTTCTCAAGTTTGTTGAACGACGTCGAGAAGCTCAATAACTCCAACTATAACAATTGGAGTACCCGCATGCAATATTACTTGCTGGGCCAAGACTTGTGGGATATTATTGGTGGCGGCAACACCACACCACCCACGAATGATGCCGAATTGAGAAAATGGAACATTAAAGCTGGTAAGGCTCTCTACGTTCTTGCTGTAACTGTCGAAGATGAGTTGTTGCAGCACATCAAGAGTGCAAAGACCCCAAAGGAGGCATGGGATAACTTGGTAGTATTGTTTGCGAGGACGAATGACGCCAAGTTGCAAAGGTTGAAAAATGAGCTATTGTCGATGTCACAGCATAATATGACGATGAGTCAATACTTCTCCAAAGTTAATTTTATTTGTGAAGAAATTTCAAAATTAGGTCCTCAGAATGCCTTATCCAAAGTTAATTCTATTTGTGAATGGGCAAACGAGCCAACTCTGATCGAGTTGGAGAATATATTGGCCAACCAAGAGGCTTTAGATAGACAAATGTCTAAGGTCTCGCTTAAAGAGGATGGAGGTGCCCGCTTTAGTATTAAAAGAGGGTTCAAAGGTCAAAGGAGAAATGATGCAGACATTAAAGATGGTAAATAGAGGAAAAGTCATGGAGAATGGAAAATGCGACTAGGAGGGACAAGCTCTCGGCCAGGGGGAGCAATAGAAGGCGTAATGAAAGGTGTTACAATTGCGGCAAAATAGGCCACTTTGTCAGAGATTGTCGACTAAAAAGAGTTGAAGGAAATGTTGCGGCATTTAAGGAGGATGATAATGAAGAGGAGTGGGATTTCCAAGCGTCCCTTGCTATAGAGGAACAACAAGAACTCACAGCATGCTCCATCACTGAGATAAAAGATGCAACGGCCTTCATCACAGTAAGTGGTAAATTAATCAATTATGATAGTGATTAGATAGTTGATTTTGGGTGTTCGAATCATATGATCAGAGATGAAGGCAAGTTATCAAACATGTTTGAGTACACTGGAGGAAGAGTAGTTGTCATTGCAGACAACTCAAAGTTGCCGCTTACTCATGTTGGCCAAATGGTGATAACACCCTGATTTAGTTCACATCAGGTTGAACTAAAAAACGTCTATCACGTACTAGGAATGAAGAAGAATCTATTGTCCATATCACAACTCACAGACTCGGGCAATTATGTGGTGTTCGGTCCAAGAGATGTTAAGGTGTATCATAATTTGAAATCTACTAGTACACCAATCATGGAGGGGTGTCAACTAGAGTCTATTTACGTGATGTCAGCATAGACGGCATACGTAGACAAAACTCGAAAGAGTGATACACCTGATTTATGGCATGCTTGGCTCGGGCACGTAAGGTACCATAAGTTAAAGGTGATGATTAAGAAAGGCATGTTAAAAGGGCTCCCTCAGTTGGGAGTTCAAGAACATGTCATTTGTGCCAGATGCCAGTACGGGAAGGCACATCAGCTTCCATATGAGAAGTCTACATTCAAAAGTAAGATGCCTCTTGAGCTCATCCACTCAGACGTATTTGGACTAGTAAAGCAACCATCAGTCAGAGGATCAAAGTACATGATAACATTTATTAACGACTTCTCTAGATACGTTTGGGTTGACTTTATGAAAGATAAATCTAAGGCATTAAATAAATTTTAGGAGTTCAAAGAAAGAGTGAAGAATGAAGTAGGCAAGAAAATAATATGCTTACGTACTGACAATGGGAGAGAATATACATCAAACGAGTTTATAAAGTATCTGCAAGATTGCGAAATACGTCGACAGCTTACCTGCTCGAATACGCCACAACAAAATGGAGTTGCCGAAAGAAAGAATCGGCATTTGGCAGAGACCTGCAGGAGCATGTCACATGCGAAGAATGTTCCACTAGATTCTGGGCCGAATGTATGAAGACAGTAGCACATGTGATCAACAGGCTACCTCAAGCAAGGCTGGGTTTTACGTCACCATATGAGAAGCTATGGAATCGCAAGCCCACAATAAGTCATTTCAAAGTATTTGGATGTGTATGCTGTGCATTTGTGCCAGATTATCTACGCAGCAAGTTTGATAAGAAAGCAATCCGCTGCATATTTATGGGCTACGATAATCAAAGGAAAGGGTGGAAGTGTTGTGATTCTACAACAGGGAGGTGTTACACTTCCAAAATGTGGTGTTCGATGAACTATCATCATGGTGGTCGCCACAAGCTTATGAATTACCGAATTCAAAACAAATTGAAGAAGAGGTTCATGAAAGAATGACAGAAAATGATGAGCTTGATAAGGACCATCCGACTAAAGAAAAAGAAGATGAACCCATAGCTCGAAAAGAAGAAGTCAGAGCACAATCTCCAGAAAAATCAAGGAGTCCATGGCGAACTGGTGTACGTTCGACAATGTTAGAAGAGCTCCGACCAAGTCAAATGGAAGAAAAAGAAGAGCAAGTACCTTAACTTAGGAGATCAACAAGGGAAAGAAGATCAAATCCCAAATATGCAAATGTGGTATTAATCGAAGATGATGGAGTAATTGAGCCATCTACATATGAGGAAGCCTCACATGAAGAAGAATGGAGGAAGTCATGGAAGAAGAGATCCAAGCATTAAGGAAGAACGAGACATGAGATTTGGTGTCAAGGCTTGAAGATGGTGAGATAAAGATGAAGTGCACCAAGACAAATGATCAAGTAGCAGACATCTTCACTAAAGGACTTGGAGCTGCAAAGTTCGAAAAGTTTTGAAGGCAACTTGAAGTGACCACGAGGTCCACGCTAAGAGAGTAGTCGGTGAGGGGGAGTATTGAGAAGCACCGACTTCTCTAGATTTTTCACAACTTTTTAGAACCTTCATAATTTGTCTAGATAGTCTAGAACTTTGTCTCTCTTTCATGTTCTAGAATCTTCGTCACATTCATAGACTAGCCTTTTTATAGAATGTTCTATACTTGTTGAGTAAGTCATGTAGAAGTGTATAGAAAATTGGCTAGGCTATAAATATGAGTTAGTGCTCCATATTTGGGTGTGGTGTGAGAAGTCCAAAACAAGCGATGTGTGTGCAAGGAGTCCATCGTGTGTACTTGTGAGAGTTGTGTAAATTGAGTAGTTTTCTAATAAAGAGAGTTCTTATTTAAGTTGAGATATCAACTTGATTCTACAGCTTGGTAGGTAAGTAACAACAGATTCCATAAGAGCAGCTCTAGTTACTGAAACAGTGTAAATTAAGCTAGCCGCTATGATGGATATTAGTTTCCAATGACCATGGTTCTGTATGTGAAAATAACAGATAAACTTAATATGGTAGTGTTGGAAAGATTAGAGGTAGACCGTCTCTGTACATCTGAGCGGGAGAGGGAAAGAGAGAGAAATGAGGAAAAAAAAGAAAAACATGGAAAGAAATTGAAGGTGAGTGAGACCAAATACACATTCAAAGAAAAGTAGGAATAGTAATGAATAAGACGTGCAGGAGCTGGTGTGATGTACTATCTGAAAATAAACTGATTTGGAGGATAGTGCTGGAAAACACACTGCAGAAGACACTGATTACAGGAACTTGTAAGTAACAAATAAAAGAGACAAGTAGATGAGCTGCCTGAGGTGCTTTATGCAATATTTGCATTATTCTGAAGGATCTCCTTATTGGAAGTGGCTTTAGCATGGCTTCTCTCTGCTTCTAGCGCCCTCATAGGAACAGAGACTCCGTGATTCTTGTTTTAAATTCTTATAGTGCTTTCTAATGTAAAATCTGCATCAATTTATATTGTCTAATTCGTTAGCTTGCCTTCAAGAAACTCGATCCTTTTATGTTATTAAAAATATCTCTTTTGATTTTGAGGTGTGCTTGTTAGTTGTGTTAGTTCTACGTGGGAAAATCAGCATGATGTGGGTTATTAATATATTCTGGTGAGCCTATAACTCGTAAGATGGATTGAGCTCCCAACAAATGGTTGATAGTCCTGTTGGCATGCCTCTCTTTCATTCTATTATTTCTTTCTTTTCGACAACAGGCCTAGATAATCACCTTGACGAAATTGCCATGTCGCCTTTGCTTGAAAAGGAGATGGTGCCTCTGTTCTTCAGCTTTAGTGCTCTCAGAATGATATGATAGAACGGTACACTAACTTTTGGGTGCTGTTGTCATCTATTTTCATTGCCATTCTTTTTCCTGAATCATTATTACCGACAATGAGCTTGACATCTTTAGTTTTCTTGCCATAACATGTAAATTTTTGAATTTCTCATAGGTAGTTGAAACAAACTTTTCTATCGTGTCATAGATGGCCATGGTCCATGGTTGTCGAGTGAGGATCCAATTTCCTAGAAATTGAGCGTTCCCTTGGAAGTCCATATCAAAACTGAGATGTTATGGGAAAATTCAACCTTAGTGCCACTACAGGAGTGACTTCTAACATGCTGCCTCAGTGCACGTCATCCTGAATTCTGTCGGGACGACTCTGGAGACATAGCTGCCTCGGTGTGCAGGGATGAGGAAGCAAGGAGGCATCCATTGAGCTGTTAGGAAACAGAAAAGCACGGCGACACGGACAGCTTTTTAAAGGCCTCGAAAGACATGAACAGCGAGCTGAGAGTCTTGTTCGTCTTATTAGACATTATTTTGCTATTCATTCCTCGCTTTGCAACCGTAAAGTAGATGAAATTCTTCAGCTATTTGGCTAATATACTTCGCAGAGGCAATCCAGACCATAATAATCATGCCTAGAGTAAGTGTGTTTGGCGTGTGATATATGTCGAATTTGTTCTATTCCTTTGCTTTCGATGCTTTCATCACAGCAACTTATCGACCCAGGGAGAAAGGGCTGTGAAGTTGAAGATATTACTGAAAGATTGGCAATCTTTCAGGTACATAGAGGAAGTTGTATGTTCTCATGCGCTAAAATTGTATGATGAGATCATTTTGATTCAATGAACAGGGAATGCAATAATGCTATATTGGTTTCCCATCTAACCAGCGACGATAAAACTCCAGCGCCTCCTGTGGCTTGGTTTGGGGGACCATGTGCCCAGCTCCCTGCACCAGTGAGACAGACGGCAGTGTCAGAAGGGGATATTCTGAAGAATTTAGAAGGAAAAACGTGGCAACTGTAACATCCTGCGGCCTTCTATGAAGTTCCTTCATCTCACGGACTTTCACTCGGTAGTCTGCTTTTAACAGTATAATGAACGATGAAAAAAACGATAGTTAAGAGGGAGCGTGCTGCACATAACCTTGATTGTTAAGAATGTGAATTTGTTGTCATATCCTTGCAGATACCTGAACCAATTCAAAAAAGCATGTATAGTTAATGTTTAAAAGAATAGCTTAGTTCCACTACAATTTGGTGTGCTTAACAGCAACGGGTTATGAAAGGAACAGGATTGACGCGTCCTATTGGAAAAAGGTCATTTTCTGGTATTAAGTAGCCACACAATTCTGAAGCTGCTGCTGATGTGGCCGAATACATATAGGGGTCAAACTTACCCTGCGACTTGATCATTAATAATCCAAGGCCTCCATTCATCAATGATCTTGTATCCCATTGATCTGGTCCATGCTTGAGTCCCAGTGAATGGTACTACGCTATCATGATCTCCACTGCCGGTACACCAATGAAAGATGGATTAAATTAGTCAGTGCATACGCAAACTTGTGCTGGTCTGTGCAGTTAGCAAAATGTAGAGATGCCACAACGACACACAAAGTTAGTGCCTAGAAAGGTCCATCATAGATTTTTGCTCGGATGCCATTGACAGATGCTCTCTTTAGCTCAGTCAACAAAGTTTCAGGTCACTACTATTGTCCTTTGTATCCGAAAAGTTGGGCATTGTTATGGCCCTCGCACTTGTCTATTTTCACAAAATGAGTTCAATTCATCCAAGTTCGCCTCAGCTAGTAAGAACCGTATATATGCAATAAAAGTTGACCATTTTTCTGGAAAAAAAACGGGTTTGATAGGAGATCTAGCATGTTACCAGGTGCAGGATTGTTCTGTCAGATATCTCACTATATATGAGCACTCGGTATCCCTGGGAAGTTAAGTTTTGTGGTAAGGGATCATGCTTCCAGTATCACCTGAATACATGACTCTTGTGGCACATGCCCACCAAGAACCTGCCACGCTTGCCTATCAAAGGCATTCCAGATTGATCAGTTATTTGACGCTTGATGCGGTGACGTGAAAAGAGGATAATGCTTTTCATTACCGGTGCTGCATGAATAGCTTTGCGAACGCTTTCATTGTTCAACCATGCAACTGCAGCTTCATCATCTGTACCATCACAATTCAGCATGTAAAACTGATTGTAAGTAAAGGAAATGAAGTGTTAAAAAACAGAAAATTTTCTTGAAGGGAGCTAATCAAGCAAAATCAAATCATACTTAGTAAACCTTTGACTAACTCACCACACATGGAACGTGATACTCATCCTGTGAACCAGGGCTTGAAGCTCCAGTGCCTCTTGCGGTCCAAAAAGGTGTAGCCCGACCAAATATTCTTGCTCGCTTTGGGAGAGGCTTCTTATTCACCCCCATTTGATGGAAGCCCGAAGGCATATTTGTGTTTTCACTTTCATTCTTGGTCTCTGAATTATGGTAGCATGGCTCGAGAATGTTGTACATGTTTAGACCTGAGACAGCCTACAAAGTGGCCAAAGCACTCGAGATAATCAGAACCTTGACTCATTTATATCTACTTGAGTACCTTCCCTCTTCCTTGAAACTTACAGAAGATCCACAAAGTACTAAAGAAAGCTTTCTTAATTTCCAGTATAAGACGGTACGGTGACAATCTCACCTGTTCAACTTTTTCAAGATTTGTTTGACAGGTTTCACTAGGAGGATCGTAGAATTTCCCACCACATGTGGTTGGCAAGCCTGAAACGATAAAATACGATCCTTGTTAAGCTCGCTGTGAATTAGTATACAGATGGCTTTTGGTATCACACAGGGATTTCAACAATTAATGCTTGATCTGAAGCTGTCGGTACTTAGTTTTTGTGTGGCACAATTATTCATGCCATCGCAATTTTCTGCTACAGCAGCTTTAGTGCAGTAAAATCGCTGAGTGAACTTCCCGATCCAACCCACCCTCGTAGATGTCACTTGAGATTAGCCCCATTCCAAAAGCAAAAGGCACATCAGCATTGCCATCAAATTTTTCATCTGTTACCCCATTTCCCACCATGTACCCTGCATCATGCCACTTTGTCTGAGATTTCGACTAGCTGTATCAAATTAGTGATCATTCACTGAGTGCTGCATTGCCTAAACCATTACAGAGTGTAAAGAAAACATACCTGGAAAATTGATAAGAGGCTTTTCACCAATATGAATTCCTACAGGGAGAGTAAATCTCATGTTACTTATTCAATCCAATACAGGAACCTCGTCTCTCGTGAGTATGTATTACCTTTTACCACTTCCGAAGCGAGAGTTGGCACATAAACTCCAGCATAGGACTCTCCGCGAAATATAGAATGGATTTGAAAGGAACTCTGGATAAAGTTCGAAACCACTAGATGGAAACAAAGAACTAGTGTTAGCTGTGATGCATTATTTTGGCCTGCTGGCTTTCCAAAGCTTATCCAGATTAGTTTAGGACCTCATTACCTTGAGAAGAAACGCATGCGTATCGGAGGCAGTCTGTAGGTCTCCTGTTACATAATTCTTTGGTTATCGGAGTAAGATAAACCGACGCCACATGGAGAATCCAGATATATTATGTTGGAAACCTGAAAGATGTGCCAGAATATGGTATTATAGACTGCACAAGGTAAATAATGTCGGGACTATTAAGGGTAAAGCCGAGAAGATGATTGACATTAGAAAACAGTAAACTCAAAATCCATGTGTCGATATGGCATGCCTCGGTTGATATTGTTCAGTTTTAATCGGGACAAACTATACTGCTTAGTTGCAACTGAAAAGATAAGTTTCCATGACCTTAGACCAGCTGAACTGGTTGAGGTGCAATACAGGCAAGCTTCCCTTGGCTTTCCTGCATGGAATTCAAATGGTCCTGGAAACAGGCGCTCGGCCGTTAAGCAGAGCACAACATGTGCGAAGGAAATATGCTCATCACCAGGGATTAACTAGGATACCATGTTCGTAGACGAAGCCACCAAAGCTGGAGCACCCGGGTCCACCATTAAGCCACAGTACTACAGGGTCTTTTGCAGGATTCCTTTCTGAAGCAATGAAATAGTAAACAAGTTCTTTCTTCCAGGACTTCCATCTATAGTCACATACCTGCAAATTCCGAATTTCAAACTCCCGTGATAACACGAATTCAAGTCGTAGAAAAAAAGCTTGCCACAAGTACATATACGTGGTTACGTACCTGCATAATGTTCAGAGGGTAGAGTTCCATGGAAGCCTGGCAAAGAAGTAACGAGAGATTCTTTAGGAGCTGCTCTAACAGATGAAACAGTGAGAGCAACGCGAGTGCTATGCTGCATATGAACTTTAAGACTATCATGTCCGCACGAATATGGGAATTCTCGAAGCTCATATATCTCGCCTAACGTAACCTACAAAAATTTATAGATGGAACCAGGAGTCCAATAGTTGTGTCGTCGAGATCGAGAGTAGAAGACGGAAGAGAGAGGACAAATAGTAGAAGCTGAAATGCTTTCCGCGAGTACTTTGTATGGAAAGAGGACCTTCTGCCTGGACAGAGAAAGGACAAACCGGTCAAACAAGAAGGAGAAAACTTGATGCAAACTTTGAACAAATAGTAAATGAAAGAGACAAGCAGAATGCTTCGGTTCAATCGTTCCTTCATTGACGGGATCGCATCTGTCTAAATGGATGGTGTCAAAGTCGCATTGTAATCCTGGTTCTAGAACCTCCTAGTCCCACTCTGTCTATATTGATTAAGGAAAACGAGTTAGAAGCAGGCAGAGTTCCAACGCCCCTTTACTACGACGAGATTGTCAAGAAAGAGCCAAGTCTTCACTTGTTGCGTGTGACGACCGCAACAACAATAGTGCCCACTCTCTTTGCCGGACAAAACAATGTAGGTTTTCATCGGGATGTTATGATTTGCTATACACCAGAACATATTGGAACGATCCAATTAATCATTAATATGATACCACATGTTAGGAATGGAACATGTAAAATAAAGATAATTAGAGAAGAGGACTGATAATTTTTGTACGTGAAAAAACCTTTCAAAAGAGAAAGGAAAAAAATCATTTTACCCAACTATTCATTTAGACAGATAATTTATCATGTACCGTTGCCTATTTTGTATATATACATGATAATTTTGAAAGGTTTTTTCACGTACTGAATAAAATTAACCATCTTACATGAAAAATTATTTAAATTTTTTTTTCTAGGGACTAAGGTAGTCCCTAATTTTTTATGCAAAAATTAATGACAAAGAATAGTCAAAAATTTAGGTGTCAACATTAGGTAAGTAGCACAACACCAAACACGATACGCAAACACGACATGCGGACACGTCATTCTTAAAAAATAAAAGATTTTGACATGTTGGGATACGTTGGTACATGATAAATTATCATGTATATATAAAAATAGCAACGTAAGTTTCTTCTTCTTATGTTAGAGATTCAGATTCAATTTTTTTAAGCTTAATTGATAAGGCGGACTGAGCCCACGGAGCATGCAATTTTCGGCAAGCTCATTCCATACATATATGACTGAAATTTGCAATTAAAAAGCCAAATTAGCATATTTGAAATTACAAAATTAAAACCCTAATTTTTTAGAAGCTCTTAGGGCAGAGCCACATGGGATCTCCGCGCTTTGAGGCTTATGTTCATTCCTCATCACTGGGCGCTTCATCTTGCCTCGCATAGTGCTCCTGGTTTGGTTATTCCGCTTGCTGAAACGTGAGCAACGATAATGCCCGCAGAGCCATAAACGAGCGATTCCCACCGAGCACGATCTCCTCCGTCAGAGCTGTGTTTTGTGGTTTCCCCCGATGTGATATTTGCGACTGAAATTAATTGTTGCACCAACAAAACACAGGCTCTGACGGAGGTAGATCGGGCTCGGTGGAATCGCTCGTTTATGGCTCTGCGGGCATTATCGTTGCTCACGTTTCAGCAAGCGGATAAACCAAAAAAACAGGAGCACTATGCGAGCAAAGATGAAGCGCCAGTGATGAGGAATGAACATAAGTCCTCAAAGCGCGGGAGATCCCATTGTGGCTCTGCCCTAAGAGCTTCTAAAAAAATTAGGGTTTTAATTTGTAATTTCAAATGCTAATTTGGCTTTTTAATTGCAAATTTCAGTCATATATGTATGGAATGAGCTTGCCGAAATTGCATGCTCCGATGGGCTCAGTCCGCCTTATCAATTAAGCTTAAAAAAAATTGATCATGAATCTCTAACAGAAGAAGAAGAAACTTACCGTTGCTATTTTTATATACATGATAATTTATCATGTACCAAACGTATCCCAACATGTCAAAATCTTTTATTTTTTAAGAAATGACGTGTCCGCATGTCGTGTTGCGTATCGTGTGTTGGTGTTGGTGCTACTTACCTAATGTGACACCTAAATTTTGACTATTCTTTGTCATTAATTTTTGCATAAAAAATTAGGGACTAACCTTAGTCCTAATAGAAAACAAAATTTAAATAATTTTTCATGTAAGATAGGTTATTTTATCCAGTACGTGAAAAACCTTTCAAAAATTATCATGTATATATAAAAATAGCAACGGTACATGATAAATTATCTGTCTAAATGGAATAGTTGTGGTACAATGATTTTTTTCCTTTCTCATTTTGAAAGGTTTTTCACGTTACAAAAAATTATCAGTCTCTTCTCTAATTTCTTTATTTACATGTTCCATTCCTAACATGTGGTATCATAATTAATGATTAATGGATCGTCCAATAGTTCTGGTGTATAGCAAATCATAACCATCCCGATGAAAAACCTACATTGTTTGTACGGCAAAAGAGAGTGGGCACTATTGTTGTTGTGCGGTCGTCACACGCCAACAAGTTGAAGATTGGGCTCTTTCTTGACAATCTGTCGTAGTAAAGGGGCGTTGGAACTCTGCCTGCTTCTAACTCGTTTTCCTTAATCAATATAGACAAGAGTGGGACTAGGAGGTTCTAGAACCAGGATACATGCGACTTTGACACCATCCATTTAGACAGATGCGATCCCGTCAAGAAGGAACGATTGAACCGAAGCATTTCTGTTGTCTCTTTCATTTACTATTTGTTCAAGTTTGCATCAAGTTTTCTCCTTCTTGTTTGACCGGTTGTCCTTTCTTCGGTCCAGGGCAGAAGGTCCTCTTTTCATTACAAAGTACTCGCGGAAAGCATTTCAGCTCTACTATTTGTCTCTTCTATTCCGTCTTCTCTCTCCGATCTCGACGACACAATCTATGGACTCCTGGTTCCATCTATAAATTTTTGTAGGTTACGTTAGGCGAGATATATGAAGCTTCGAGAAGTCCCATATTCGTGCGGACATGATAGTTTAAAGTTCATATGCAGCATAGCACTCGCGTTGCTTTCACACTGTTATATCTGTTAGAGCAGCTCCTAAAAGAATCTCTCGTTACTTCTTTTCCAGGCTTCCATGGAACTCTACCCTCCCTCTGAACATTATGCAGGGTACGTAACCACGTATATGTACTTGTGGCAAGCTTTTTTTCTCGACTTGAATTCGTGTTATCACGGGAGTTGAAATTCGGAATTTGCAGGATGTGACTATAGATGGAAGTCCTGGAAGAAAGAACTTGTTTTACTATTTCATTGCTTCAGAAAGGAATCCTGCAAAAGACCTGTAGTACTGTGGCTTAATGGTGGACCCGGGTGCTCCAGCTTTGGTGGCTTCGTCTACGAACATGGTATCCTAGTTAATCCCTGGTGATGAGCATATTTCCTTCGCACATGTTGTGCTTGCTTAACGGCCGAGCGCCTGTTTCCAGGACCATTTGAATTCCATGCAGGAAAGCCAAAGGGAAGCTTGCCTGTATTGCACCTCAACCCAGTTCAGCTGGGTCTAAGGCATGGAAACTTATCTTTTCAGTGCAACTAAGCAGTATAGTTGTCCCAGATTAAAAGTGAACAATATCAACCGAGCATGCCCAATCGACACATGGATTTTGAGTTTACTGTTTTTCTAATGTCAATCATCTTCTCGGCTTTACCCTTAATAGTCCCGACATTATTTACTTGTGCAGTTATGGAATACCATATTTCTGGCACATCTTTCAGGTTTCCAACATAATATATTGGATTCTCCATGTGGCGTCGGTTTATCTTACTCCGATAATCCAAAGAATTATGTAACAGGAGACCTACAGGACTGCCTCCGATACGCATGCGTTTCTTCTCAGGTAATGAGGTCCTAAACTAATCTGGATAAGCTTTGGAAAGCCAGCAGGCCAAAATAATGCATCACAGCTAACACTAGTTCTTTGTTTCCATCTAGTGTTCGAAACTTTATCAGAGTTCCTTTCAATCCATTCTATATTTCCGGAGAGTCTATGCTGGAGTTATGTGCCAACTCTCGCTTCGGAAGTGGTAAAAGGTAATACATACTCACGAGAGACGAGGTTCCTGTATTGGATTGAATAAGTAACAGCGATTTTACTCTCCCTGTAGGAATTCATATTGGTGAAAAGCCTCTTATTCAATTTCCAGGTATGTTTTCTATACACTCTGTAATGGTTTAGGCAATGCAGCACTCAGTGAATGATCACTAATTTGATACAGCTAGTCGAAAATCTCAGACAAAGTGGCATGATGCAGGGTTACATGGTGGGAAATGGGGTAACAGATGAAAAATTTGATGGCAATGCTGATGTGCCTTTTGCTTTTGGAATGGGGCTAATCTCAAGTGACATCTACGAGGTGGGTTGGATCGGGAAGTTCACTCAGCGATTTTACTGCACTAAAGCTGCTGTAGCAAGAAAATGACGATGGCATGAATAATTGTGCCACACAAAAACTAAGTACCGACAGCTTCAGATCAAGCATTAATTGTTGAAATCCCTGTGTGATACCAAAAGCCATCTGTATACTAATTCACAGCGAGCTTAACAAGGATCGTATTTTATCGTTTCAGGCTTGCCAAACCACATGTGGTGGGAAATTCTACGATCCTCCTAGTGAAACCTGTCAAACAAATCTTGAAAAAGTTGAACAGGTGAGATTGTCACCGTACCGTCTTATACTGGAAATTAAGAAAGCTTTCTTTAGTACTTTGTGGATCTTCTGTAAGTTTCAAGGAAGAGGGAAGGTACTCAAGTAGATATAAATGAGTCAAGGTTCTGATTATCTCGAGTGCTTTGGCCACTTTGTAGGCTGTCTCAGGTCTAAACATGTACAACATTCTCGAGCCATGCTACCATAATTCAGAGACCAAGAATGAAAGTGAAAACACAAATATGCCTTCGGGCTTCCATCAAATGGGGGTGAATAAGAAGCCTCTCCCAAAGCGAGCAAGAATATTTGGTCGGGCTACACCTTTTTGGACCGCAAGAGGCACTGGAGCTTCAAGCCCTGGTTCACAGGATGAGTATCACGTTCCATGTGTGGTGAGTTAGTCAAAGGTTTACTAAGTATGATTTGATTTTGCTTGATTAGCTCCCTTCAAGAAAATTTTCTGTTTTTTAACACTTCATTTCCTTTACTTACAATCAGTTTTACATGCTGAATTGTGATGGTACAGGATGATGAAGCTGCAGTTGCATGGTTGAACAATGAAGCAGTTCGCAAAGCTATTCATGCAGCACCGGTAATGAAAAGCATTATCCTCTTTTCACGTCACCGCATCAAGCGTCAAATAACTGATCAATCTGGAATGCCTTTGATAGGCAAGCGTGGCAGGTTCTTGGTGGGCATGTGCCACAAGAGTCATGTATTCAGGTGATACTGGAAGCATGATCCCTTACCACAAAACTTAACTTCCCAGGGATACCGAGTGCTCATATATAGGTGAGATATCTGACAGAACAATCCTGCACCTGGTAACATGCTAGATCTCCTATCAAACCCGTTTTTTTTCCAGAAAAATGGTCAACTTTTATTGCATATATACGGTTCTTACTAGCTGAGGCGAACTTGGATGAATTGAACTCTTTTGTGAAAATAGACAAGTGCGAGGGCCATAACAATGCCAACTTTTCGGATACAAAGGACAATAGTAGTGACCTGAAACTTTTGTTGACTGAGCTAAAGAGAGCATCTGTCAATGGCATCCGAGCAAAAATCTATGATGGACCTTTCTAGGCACTAACTTTGTGTGTCGTTGTGGCATCTCTACATTTTGCTAACTGCACAGACCAGCACAAGTTTGCGTATGCACTGACTAATTTAAATCCATCTTTCATTGGTGTACCGGCAGTGGAGATCATGATAGCGTAGTACCATTCACTGGGACTCAAGCATGGACCAGATCAATGGGATACAAGATCATTGATGAATGGAGGCCTTGGATTATTAATGATCAAGTCGCAGGGTAAGTTTGACCCCTATATGTATTCGGCCACATCAGCAGCAGCTTAGAATTGTGTGGCTACTAATACCAGAAAATGACTTTTTCCAAATAGGACGCGTTAATCTCCTGTTCCTTTCATAACCCGTTGCGTTAAGCACACCAAATTGTAGTGGAACTAAGATTCTTTTAAACATAACTATACATGCTTTTTTGAATGGTTCAGGTATCTGCAAGGATATGACAACAAATTCACATTCTTAACAATCAAGGTTATGTGCAGCATACGCTCCCTCTTAACTATCGTTTTTTCATCGTTCATATACTGTTAAAAGAGACTACCGAGTGAAAGTCCGTGAGAGAAGGAACTCTATAGAAGGCCGCAGGATGTTACAGTGCCACGTTTTCCTTCTAAATTCTTCAGAATATCCCCTTCGACACTGCCGTCTGCTCACTGGTGCAGGGAGCTGGGCACATGGTCCCCCAAACCAAGCCACAGGAGGCGCTGGAGTTTTATCGTTCGCTGGTTAGATGGGAACCCAACTTAGCATTATTGCACTTACCTGTTCATTGAATCAAAATGATCTCATCATACAATTAGCGCATGAGAACATACAACTTCCTCTATGTACCTGAAAGATTGCAAATCTTTCAGTAATATCTTCAACTTCACAGCCCTTTCTCCCGGGTCGATAAGTTGCTGTGATGAAAGCATCTGAGCACGCAAAGGAAGGAAGAACAAACTAAATCACAATATTACATCGCCGCCAAACACACTACTCTAGGCATGATTATTATGGTCTGGATTGCCTCCTGCGAAGTATATTAGCCAAATAGCTGAAGAATTTCATCTACTTTACGGTTGCAAAAGCGAGGAATGAATAGCAAAAATAATGTCTAATAAGACGAACAAGACTCTCAGCTCGCTGTTCATGTCTTTCGGAGCCTTTAAAAAGCTGTCGTGTCGCCGTGCTTTTCTGTTCCTAACAGCTTAATGGGATGCCTCCTGCTGCCTCATCCTGCACACCGAGGCAGCTATGTCTCCAGAGTCGTCCGACAGAATTCAGGATGACGTGCACTGAGGCAGCATGTTAGAAGTCACTCCTGTAGTGTGCACTAAGGTGAATTTCCCATAACATCTCAGTTTGATATGGACTTCCAGGGAACGCTCAATTTCTAGGAAATTGGATCCTCACTCGACAACCATGGACCATGGCCATCTATGACACGATAGAAAAGTTTGTTTTCAACTACCTATGAGAAATTCAAAAAGTACATGTTATGGCAAGAAAACTAAAAGATGTCAGCTCATTGTCGGGTAATAAATGATTCAGGAAAAAGAATGGCAATGAAAATAGATGACAACAGCACCCAAAAGTTAGAGTACCGTTCTATCATATCATTCTGAAGAGCGCTAAAGCTGAGAACAGAGGCACCATCTCCTTTCAAGCAAAGGCGACTGGCCATTTCGTCAAGGTGATATCTAGGCCTGTGTCGAAACGAAAGCAATAATAGATGACCCG
>JAGVVM010012890.1:0-11611 GCA_019149425.1 Psidium friedrichsthalianum
TTGCAATTTCTGATTTTTCAATTTAGTCCTTAAAAATGCTTAAAATGCAATTAAATTTTTCTAGGGACTAATTGAAAATCAGAGCACGTCACCCCCTATTTTTTGGCGTCCTGAATCGATTGGTCACATCAATTTTTTGCAAAAAAGGCCATTAACAGTTTGAATTTTGTAAAATAGTTCCTCGGTTCATCCAAAAATTTAGGGTTTTCAGGCAAATACCCACATATTTCAAAAACACAAATTCATTTTCAAGTATAATTCACCCTCCTAAGCCCAATTTCAGCATTAATTTGAAAAATCTAGATGAATTTGAGGTCAATTCGAGGAAATTGGGGTAAGCCGGGTCACTCGGGTCGGATTAGATCCGACCCAGTGACCCGATTAAGCTTCTTCTTCCCCAAAATGTCTTGCGCAAACAGGTTGGAGAAAAAGAGTTTCTAACGGACTGGAGGCTTGTCTCGTTGACTATATAACGGAAGGTGGGTCTTATCTATAAGGGGGGATGAAAGATACTCAGAGAAGATTGGAGAGGGAGAGAGAGGTAGAGAAAGAGAGAGAACAGAGAGAGGAGGTTCAGAGGCGGAGTTCGTCATCGCCATTGAAGCTCGACAGCCCGAGAGGTCAAAGCTTGGAGTTCTGCAAATACTGAATGTGCCGAACGACATAATCGCGCCCGTTGGATTTGTATTCACTCGGCAAACCCGTGGCAACTTACCATCCGCACCGGAAACTACTGCAACAGGTAACGCCATTGAAGCTCAGCAAAGCTCGTCTCTAATGGCATAATCTTCATTCACTTGCAATTTTGCCTATTATTAGTTCGAAATGAATCTTGCGTGCCTCCTGATTCCATTTCTCTGTTTTGTTCACGTTTTCCTTGCGTCAAATCATTGAGTCAGCCCTAAACCCTAAACACACCGAGAGCTCTAACGGCAGTTCAGATCATATCCGCGCTTCGTTGATGGTCAGGTAAGTTTTCTAGTGAGCTTGCGATGCTTTTTGACCGATCGAGTTCGTATTGTGACGCTAGAAATTGCTAGGGCGAAGATTCGCCGGAAAATAGTTCCGGCCGAAGTTTACACCGTCATATTCTGCCCTGCTCTTTGAGGTGTTCTGCGGTAGATATTGCTTTAGGAGTCTTCAAGAGACGTTTGCCGTGGAAATCGCGAAGTTTGGCCCGGTTTAGACGTCGGAAAGGTCCTCCGACAAGGCGCCGGCGATGGAACGCTGGCGCCGATCATCTTCCCCGGCGAACCATCGACTCGGTCACCTCGGTTGACCGAGTCAACGCTGATGTGGCGCCACGTGTACGCACACGTGGCAGCCACGTCAACTGATCCGTTATAACAAAATAAACCGTGCAACAAATTTTAATCCGATGGTAGGGAGTGAGCCACGTGTCAAGATCCTAGAATTTTAGATTTAAAAAATTTCTAATTTGAATTGTTATAATCATTTTTAAAAATAATATAATAAAATATTAAACGGCCAGGATTGAGTCTCTAGGTTAGATCTCAGCCGTCGGTTTAGTATGAAGGATGAATGGTCAGGATAGTGACATGTGGAGGCTTTATGGTCGTAGGATCAGCAGTAGGCGGAAAAAGAAAATAGAATAAAAATTTCAAAAATTTTCGAAAATTCAAAAAATATATACCTAAACTACGTTGTTTTAGGCAATGGGTTTTAGGATTCGGGCCTTGGGCCGGGTCAGTTTAGTGGGCCGGGTCCATTTGACTCGGTCCGTATAACAAATAATAAAAATAAATAAATAAAAAAGATAATAAAAAATTCATGAAATTAGATAAAAATTATTTAAAAAAATAGAAAACTAATAAAGCCTAATGCGGTGTCGTTTTGAGTCGGGTTTAGGGTTTAGGTTCGGACCTTCGGGTCATAGGTCGAGTCGACTCGACTCGGTCCGAAAAATAAAAAAATTAAAAATTAAAATACATAATAAATAAATAAATAATCTCGAAAAAGTAAAAAAAATCCGTAAAAATATATAAAAAATTTCTAAAAAGATAGATAATAGAAATAGATGATAAATAATAATAATAATAATAATAATAATAATAATAATAATAATAATAATAATAATCATAATAATAATAATAAATAAATAAATAAATAAATAAATAAATAAAAGTGAAATGAATTAAAATAATAATAAAATAAAGTAAAATAAATAATAAATAATAAATAATGAAAAAAATAAAAAAATTAATTAAATTAAAAAATTAATTAAAAAATTAAGAAAAATTCAAAAAAAATTCAAAAAAAAAAATTCAGAAAAAATTTAGAAAAATTCAGAAAAATTCTAGAAATTAGGAGAAAGCCACATCCAAGTAGTTTGATTCATTTTCATATTCCCGACTCCTTAAGCCTTCCAAAATGACAATTTTGCCTCTCTGATCAATCTGACCCAAATCATTCCACATTACCCCTGAACTCAATTGACATTTTTTATAGGCATTCCGAAGACTCCCTTAGGCCCGCTTTGACTTGTTTTGACGTGATTTCTCTCTGAATTGATTCCTTGATTGCGCATTTATTTTGATGATTGTGATTGATAGAATAAATACTCTCATTTGCATGAACCCATTAGATTTTCAGAGCCTACCTTGCCAAATCTCACCTGCATGAACTCCCTAGATTAGGAAATCACTCACTTAGGTACCGAAAGGGAGTCGATAATAATATCGACGTAACTAAGTCCCCGAACCCAAATCTCTGGTTTTCGTAGAATCGAACGATCCCTTCCAATCGCTCGATAGGGTTTCCAATCATACCCTCCAAGAAATGATTGGTGGCGACTCCGATGGCATGCACACTAATTACATGCCACCCGACCACACTAAGGTCGACTCTGATTTTAAAATTTCTGACACGATTTGGTATGGGCTTGGGAGGACCCGAGCGAAACCCAGATATCAAAACGGGCCTAGCAATCCATTAGCCCTTATTCCTTCGGGAGGGTCGCGACACCGGTTCAACCCGATTCGGTTCGAAAAATTAAAATTAAAATAATAAAAACCAAAATATATAATAAATAATCCAGAAAAAACCTTAAAAAAAAAAAAAAATTCTAAAAAATAGATAATAATAATAATAATAATAATAATAATAATAATAATAATAATAATACAACAACAACAATTTTTTAGAAAGTGTTGAAATGAAGAAAACTCCTAAAGAAATATAATAAATGAAAGAGAAAAATAAAAAATAAAACAAACCAAACAAATAAAATATAAAATAAAAAGAGAAATAGATAATAAATAAATAATAAAAATAAAACTTACAAAATCAAATAGAATAAAAAAATAATAAATAATGAAAAAAAATAAAAACTAAAAGTAAAGTAAAAAAAATAAATAAATGAAAATAAAAACCGAGAAGAAAATAATAATAAAAAATATAGGATAATAAATAGTTATAAATAATAGATAAATAAAATGAATAAAATATTAATGAAAGATAAATAAAAAATAAAATAAAAATTCGAAAATAAAAATAAAAATAATAGAAAAAATAATAAATAATAAATAATAAATAATAAATAAGAAGTAAATAAAATAAATAAAAAAATCATATGAGTCATAAAAATTAAAAATATAAAAATATAAAAAAGGGTTTAAATAATTAGGAAAATTCGGGAATTGTAGAAAAATAGAAAAGATAGTGATAAAAAAATCATAGAAATTTTAGAAAATATTTGGAAAATTTGTTTAGAAAATGTAGAAAATGTTTGGAAAATAGGAAAAATATAGAAAATAAAAAAATTCCAGAAAATATAGAAAATGTTCCAAAAAATAGTAGGAAAATTCTTAAAAAGCCTTAGAAAAAGTCTAAAAAATTTCTAGAAAATTCTAAAAAAATAAAGAAAAATCCAGAAAAATTCCCAACATTTGTGAAAATTATGGAAAAACCATATTCAACTGGTTTGACCTAATTTCACTTTTTTGAACTTCCCGAGCTTTCCAAAGTGACTATCTTGCCTCTCTGGTCAATCTAACTCAAATCATCCCGAATCACCCTCGAACCTAATCGATGTGTTCCCTCGACTTCTAGGACTCCTCCTTGCTTGTTTTGACTGATTTTGACGTGATTTCTCTCTGAATTGATTCCTTAATTGCACTTTTATTTTGATGATTGTGATTGATAGGATAGATACTCTCATTTGCATGAACCCTTTAGACTTTCAAAGCCTACTTACCCGATCTCGCCTGCATGAACTCCTTAGTATAGAAAAATCACTCAACCTCGGTACCGAAAAGGCGTCGATAGTAATATCGGCGTAACTAAATCCCCGAATCCAAATCTCTAATTTTCGCAGAATCGAACGACTTCTCCCAATCACTCGATAGGGTTTCCAATCATACCCTCCAAGAAATGATTGGTGGCGACTTCGATGGCATGCACACTAATCACATGTCACCCGACCATACTAAGGTCGACATCGATTTAAATCTTTCCTGACGC
Organism: Psidium friedrichsthalianum; assembly: GCA_019149425.1. Lineage (NCBI taxonomy): Eukaryota > Viridiplantae > Streptophyta > Magnoliopsida > Myrtales > Myrtaceae > Psidium > Psidium friedrichsthalianum. Next base: position 4,483 of record JAGVVM010012890.1, read on the forward strand.
GAATTGATATGGCCTAGGAGGACCCGAGCTAAGCCCAGATTATTAGAATGGGCCATTACATCCATTAACCCCTCCTCTCGAGGACGAGTCGCGACAGACTGGCGACTCCGCTGGGGACTTGGTTCTAACCCATTAGAGGACTTGAGCCGATTAAAAAGTTGAGTGTTTTCTAACATGTTTTCCTGCAGGCGCTCTTAAAGATGAGGTATGTATGCTAACCATTGTGTTAAATGTTTTTGCAGATGGGAGAAATAAGGGGTGGAGTGTTTGTTGACATTGTTTCCTGCTGGTTGGAGTTTGGGAATGTATGGTTATGAATATGATTATAGAAGCGGTGTTTTGATATAAACTGCTATGCATGTCTTACCTTTCTGATGATCACGACACTTCGCACACACCCACGGTCAAACCCCGACTGCAACCCCCCTTAGGATTACCTTAGATAGGGAAAGGGTGCGAAAGGATCTTGTATTTGATGGCACTTGAGACTCTCGTATCTGTTCCCGCTCATTATCCTGATTGGCGATCTCCAACCCTCTTGGGCGGGTGCTCTTGGAGGGGAATCTGCTTCATCTGGATCGTGAGAGCCTTGGCCATAAGTTCCATACTCATGCATTTGATTTTTTAGAGTCCACCCTCACTTGTCTCATGTGCATGTCCATGAATGGTTGATATACCTAAAATAAGAAGAAAAGAGAGAGAAAAGAAGAAGAAAAGGGTTTGGTTGGTAAGATCTTCTCACCTTTGACTTGTAATTCATTTCCATATTCTTTAAATTTTACATACCATGTATGTCATACATCATTTCATGAGTAGATTGTCATCTAAGTGATTGGATTGAAAGCCATTTTTAGAGTAAGAGGATGGTTTCCCCAAGTCATGTTGTAATCCCTAAGATGACCACAAGGGGGACAAAGGAGCATTCCACGCCATGACACCAACATGGAGTCATTTGAAGCATGTCGATTTTCCCGTAGGAGGGAACTCCAAGATGGATCGATACATATGTTAGCTTGAAAAAACCCGATGTCAACCAAACGACTTATGATCTAATTTTGGGCATCCTTATAGTTTATTACATCCATTTATCGTAGATTCATTTCTGAATTTTTTTTTACTCCGAAATTTCTCATGTGAGAATCATTTCTACCTCATCCCATTAGATTTGATGTACTATGGATCTTTTGAGATGTATCTGTATTATTCTGACTATACTAGAGATTTTAGTAGATGGGTGTGATAATGGCTTTCATTCTAATTACTTGAGTGATCCCAATCAATTGCATAATTCCCTTTGAAAGAAATCTGGTTTAAAATTCTTTATTGGACCTCCTTCGGTCAAATACGGATGTTTAATTCTTATTTCATCAAAAGGAGATATGAAATTGAATGGCTTATGCATATATCATCGCATTTGCATAACTAACTTCTCTATGCAATCAATGATAACTAGTCAAAGTCTTTCGTGATTTCTAAATTCGAGAAAATATTGGACACTCGAATTGTTCCCGTTTCTAGTAAACGGTTTTAATTTGGATGTCCTGTAGTTTATCGAATTTAGGACACATTGAAATTGCACTTTGCATTTATTTTCTTTAACCATTCTATTAATTTTTCTTGAAAATTGATCAAAAGCAGTTATCATGGATTACATTCCTTTCAATGGTATGTTTTCTTATGAAAAATATTAATAAGAGCTTTCCACGCAAGATTAATACTTGCGTAAAGATCCTTATCTTCATTAATCATAAGATGGCATAAAATTGAAAGGATTTATGCTTTCTTTGCTATTTTTCCATTCTAATACGTCTATCTCCTCTAAAAAATAGGTAATAAAAATGGCAGAGGGGTATCTCGCAATCCGCTCAGGAGCGAACATGGAAGATAGTGACACTAATGCGCAACTTACTAAACTAGAGGATCAAGTGGCCCAGATTTTTGCCATACTTTCAAAACTTTCAACAGAAGATAAAGCTCTCACTCCGTCGTATGCTATGGAAAGCTCTGCGGTCACACTTATCGGATCACAAGTTATCAATACCAAAGAGGAGGAAGTGACAAAAGAAATCCTTTTAGTCCCACGCTCCAGCTTGATGAAAATCAAACAGTCAATGCTAATCGCTTGCATTGAGTCATTTCCATTTAGTCTTTCAATTCATATTGTAAGTAGAACTTAATGACGCTTTGGATCTTGAGCCGTTTGTTCAAGGTAGTCTCCTTTGTAAAACGGCATTATCATTTCATTTTAGGAAATGTATTTGCACGTTTTATTAAGGACATGCGGGAACATTTCAAACCAGCCCAATGATGACACTTGTCTCTGATTTTCGAAGATTTGAGACCCGGGTTCCTACATGTTTCCTAATTTTCAAATGAATTTTACATGAACGAGGATGTCCGATGAGACGAGGACTAGTTCCCCTCCCATTTCTTAATTCTTCGGTCGAAAACGTCTTTTAAAAGAATTTTCAAAACATTCATGCATGAACTTTGATGTTGCTCACATAGTGATTTGTGCAGGTATCCTTAGAAATGGTGCTCCAAAAAGGTAAATGTGATTATTCTAATGAAAACATCTTATATATAGTCTAACACGTCAATATTTTCCTCTTGGCCCATATTGAAGATGGCCGACCACTCAAGATGATAAAAAAATGATGATTAAAGATGAATGAAGAGAGTTTACTTGAAGCAAGTCTCCTCAATTCTACCAAAGAGGCATATCGAGGCAACAAATAAGGGAAGCTATCCAAGTGCGATTGCATGGCCCACCAGGAAAAGGACGAGATCGAGTTGTCATTTTCAGTGAAGAGATGTATCGTTCCTAAGTAACTTTCAATCAGTCATGAAAATACTGTTACTTGTCATTTTCTTCTTCACAGGCGACAAATGAAAGTAAAGCACTCGGAGAACAATACTACCAAATAACAAAATAGGGAGTATACCTCTTACTTCATCTTAAACATGCATGTAGAACAAATATATCTAAGAGCATCTTAATGGCCCATTTAGGGGTAAAATATTTCATGAAGCTCCGATACATATGCAATCTATATTTGAATCCTTTCGAGCTTCTTATTGACTGGAAATCCCTTTGAAAAGAACATCTGAGAGGAAAATGAGATGAATAATTTGAATGTTGTGAGTTGCCATATACATTAAAGAAGCGATTTCCATAAATAAAGTGAGAGTCATTCTTTCATTGCATACACGATCCATTTTAAAATCACTTGCATCATGCATTGATACTCTTTCTAAGTCGTCTAAAGGCCATGACATAGGGCCACAGATAAAAAATAAATGGTATCGATTATAACTGTCTACTCCTTACGCCATTCTAACATGATTTGTCCTTTCTTTTGATAGGGAAATATCAAACACTTCAAAGGCAAATGAGATTGAGAAAGTTGTCTAATCATCATACAATAGATTCCAAATTATTTTCGAAAAAATCTATACATGATTACATAAGTGTGAGCTATTTTCACTTTTGAGGAGACTGACACAAATTCAAATGAAGGGTAAGGCGGTATCGCTCCAAATATTTCATTACCTGAAAGGTCTTTAATTGACACATCCCTTCTCTTCTTACAGGGTTATCAAGCCGTCAAGGGGCAGGGCATTTCGAAAAACTACAACCCATGAAGATGAAACAGTTGATAACTTAAGTAGTTAAGATAAAGGGTGAGATTAATAAAAGGAGTTTATTTGATAATAAGTCCTTCTCTACCTACAAACAAAATCGATTCAGAACATACTCTTCTTTCGCCGCCAAGGAACGTATCAAGACAAAACCATTAGAGCCTCAAGTAGCGAATAGCAAGATACGTCTTATTAGAGGCAAAACGCTTGCAAAAGAGCAATGTTTGCCAAACATCAGAAAGACAACACTTAAAAGGGGGTATTTCGTTTCTAAAAGCTCAAATAAACCCAAAATAGGGCTAACCTTTATTTCTTCATACAGGTGAAAAAGTGAAGAAAAAGCCTCAAATAATAAATATCCCGAAGCGGATGGGGGATTACAAGAAGTGTGAGAATATACTGAGCTATCTGACTGGGGCAAGCATTACTTAATTAAGGAAACGTCATCATGATGATCAAGGGACCGATTGGAACACATGATCAAGGGTGAAGCTGTATTGTTCCGATTTGCTACAAAATTGAAAACATACACTAACACACTCCCTTTTACTTTTACAGGAATCCTCCCTCACGACGGGTAAGTAAGTATCCCTTTCCTAATGTTCAAAAATTTTCAAAGCCATGTCACTGAATTTGAAGGACTATAAAATTTACAAAATCAATAACATTTTCAAATAACGTTTAAACGTTCAATAAGCCCACGTCTTGAAGAAAATATCTGGCTTAGAACTTTGTTCGCGTTGTGATTCAAAAACTTTTGCAGTTATCCGAATCATGTTTGAAACATACATCATGCATCATAATCCCCTATGGAAATTGAATTTTAATGAAATTGAAATGAATTTTCAAATGAGATGGTTTAGACCTATCAAATTGAGTAACTCAGAAGATGAGAGGCAAACCATATCCAAACACGTCCCTACGTACTTGAGCGAGGAGTAAGAGAGTGAGATAAAAAAAAAAAGACCTTGTCTATGGATGTAGGGACCACTTGCAGTGATTACATAGGTTGAAATGATGAAAGACACATTTATTTCTCTATCCTAAACACATGATAATCCCTTGCAAACCCATTAGAGCCTATAAAGGGAGAGTTCCTAAAATAACCCTGTCAAGGACCACCCTATAATGGGGCAATTTGGAGGTTCATTGGTTGATTCCCTAGAGAAAAGATTAAGGTAAAACTTTATTGTGCTAACTTGCATCAACCTTTTTGTGATTGCTTCAGGCAGTATCCCATTGAGATTTGAGACATCAAAGTGAAGGAGAGCAATTCATTTCTTTATCCTTATACACGTTATCCCTTGATGAGTCAATTTTAGCCTTTAAACCTTCATTTCTAAACCCAGTTGGTGATTACCTCCATACACTGAGGCAATGCATATGATTTGCCAGTAAAAGTAAGGTCATGAGTAAAGTCATTTCCCATATCTAGCCTGAAAAGATTCTTAGATAAACGGAAGCAAGGCACCTGGTGAAGGCAGGGGCAAAATTCGTTCGTAAAGAAGAACGACAAGGCTTGAAACCCGGTCGAAGAAAAATACAATGGAAGTGCCAAAAGGCAATAGGGCTGACAAAAGCAAAGTGCCTGGTAAAAGCAAGGCCAAAGCCCTTAATAGAAATAAAAGCCATGATATTAGAAACATAAATAAAGTGTCAAAAGAGGAAATCTGTTGGCAAGCAAGTGACAAAAGTAAGGAAGGCCGACAGCTTATTTGAATGAAAGTATCCAGAAGACTTTTGGAGGCCCAGAGATGTAGGTTCGCCTCCCGACAGTTATAACAATTGGTAATGATGCAAAAGTGATCACCAACCTATCGAACCCCTTATTCTGAAAATGGCCTCTTCGAGCCCGTCCCGAACCAATGTTACAACCTATTTCGAAAGCCTCTTCTGATTAAGACGTTTCAAATCGACGCGGGATTTCATGCAGGAGGCTACTACCTAAAGGAGTAAGTACAATATGGTCTTATCGGATCTTCAAGGTTCTTGGCTTGTAAACCCGAAGGAGATACTTTTGAAATTTGATTCATTTCTAAACCTCAAAGCGCATGTCCATTGCATAAGCCTTGACCAAGCCTATATTACAGTCCCTTAAAAGACCTTCTCTGATCAATTAGATGTATACACTGCAAATAACCCCGAAATTCTTGACATGGGTTTTGAGTGATAGTTCGAGTGTTTCCAAAAATCTTTCCTAATAAAGAAGTAAAATCTCTCAGAAATTGGCATTGTGAGAAGTTCTCTCTGATGAGTATACTCCAATTAATATTCTAATCAAACTCATTTGGAAATTTCAAGTCATTTGACTTAGAATGATCTTCATAAGGGATTTTTGATCATGCTTGATATGTGATAAGATGCTTTGGATAACCTTTGACATCACTTTACATTCTTTGAAAAAATTCTGCATGACTCATAGATGATAATCATAAAAGCATAAGTCATTCCAAAAAAATTGGAACATTCGAAATATCAGAAATCTTTTTACTCTTTCCTCTCCGGTATGACGATTCGGGTTCGAGCTTTTGCAGGTTGCTTGTTTCCCAAATCCTAGGGCGGCACCCGCATTGATTCCAAGATAACACCTTCTTTGATGAAATAATTCGGGTTTGAGCTTCTGCAGGCTTTTTTGTTCCATCCAGATCCCAGAATGGCACCCTCCTCAATGAGATAATTTGGGTTCAAGCTTCTGTGGGCTTCCTGGTTCCATCCAGATCCCAGAATGACACTCTCTTTGGTAAGACAATTCAAATCAAGGTTTCTCATATGATTCTTGATTTCCTAAATCTCAGAATAATGTCAAAATAAGATTCCCAGGTTCAAAGTTTTTTTCAAAGTCTAAACACCCCTCTAATTCGCGAAAGCGTTAGCACGGGTCTCCTTCTTAAAAGAATCACAGATGGGCGTCTAAAAACATAGTTCGAGTTCGGAACTGAACAGTTCACGATTCGCCGTTCTAAAATAATGATGACTTTGATAAATCTTTCTGTAAGTGTTCACAGGTTAGTAGTCGCGGAGCTGTTATCCTCCAGACTGGATCGCCAATCTTCAGCTTCAGAAGATTTAGTTTCCCCCTAAAACCCTCCATGATAGGGACACGCCTCTAAGGTATTTCGAAGCACAATTCGAGTCGGAGCCCAGAGCGCTTGCGACTCGCCGCTTAGAGATACGGTGACCGCTTTTTCCGCGAGTGTGCGTTGGTTAGTAGCCTCGGAGCTTTCACCCTCCGAAATGGATAGCAGCCGATAGCCTCGGAAAAGATTACCTTTATTCATAAAGTTCTTCCTATAGGAATCTGCCACGGGATGACCTACCATACGGGTCTGAGTTCAACCACCCTAGGGTATTCCTGTAAACGAATTCTTAGGTATCCATTCCATTATCACCAGATCAGTCGATGACAACCACTGGACGGACAAACAAGTCGCAGGTAAATCCCTTGACCTTTATCTCTTTCTCTCTCTCTCTCTCTCCCATATTAGAA
>JAGVVM010012891.1:0-15478 GCA_019149425.1 Psidium friedrichsthalianum
AAATTCTTGGGTAGCCACTATAATAATGATATATTCGGATAGAATCCCAGTGAGATATCGAGAGATAGAGTGGGGAAGATCGAAGCATACTATCGAGGGGGGGCAGTCTAATATATATCTACCAAAGTGAGTCTAAAAGAAGAGTGGGAGCAAGTCTAAAAGCGAGTCGAGAGAGAGAGAGAGAGAGAGAGAGAGAGAGAGAGAATGAGGCACAGGAACTCAATAATGATCAAGAGAGAAAATGGGCGATGGATGGAATTGCATTAAGGTGCGAACTGATCACTGTTTGGATAGTTCATGTGCTCTGGCCAAAGAAGGAGGATGCTCTGTGGCCTCTCTATCCAAAGGAGCTAGCAGTGCTCGAGTCCTTTCCCATCTAGACTCTCTCTCTCTCTCTCCTCTCTCTCTCTCACACTATACTCGCTCCCACTCTCTCTTTTAGACTCACATTGGATGGATATATATTAGATTCACCCTCCTAAATAGGTATGCTTCAATCTTCCCCTCTTTGTCTCTCGATTTCTCAACGGATTTTCTATCCAAATATATCACTGTCATAGTGGCTACCCAAGAAATTCGTGAGTGGGACTCAAGGCACCTTCTAGCCAAGACTGAATAGGAGGTATGCGAGACTAAACGAGAGGTAGTCTCCTATATTGAAGAGCATGTATTGTTTTTAGGATTTTACACATCTAGATATTATATTCGATGTCGATGGACTATTGTCTTAATTTATGCGTTAACCTAAATATCCACCTGGACTTGAACAAAAACTCCAATCCTCTAGTGAATTTGCATCCAAACATTTTCTTCTTACGATGCGCCATGGTCGCCTTCATCACCTTGATCTTGCTTGGTTTCGGTTAGATTTCTCTCTTTCTCTCTATCATAGAATACTCACTTGATGATGCCTATGTATTTTTCTTTTTATTTTTTTTATTTTTGATAGAAATAGAAGCGTTGAACGAGACAATAGCTACCATAAGGAAAGACCAAAAGATATTTGATGAGAATGCTAACGTCACGGTAGTGATCCTCCACCTAATAGCACTTTTCGAATTGGTGCTCATGGGGCTGACTAGTAATTGGATCGATCGTCGTTCCAGAATCCTCTTCGTGAGTGTCTTGTTCTTCATCGGGCCCTTCCTCATGGGTTTTACTTCCAACAACTTCTGTCTCGTGTTGGCCACATGATCGCTCAAGTCGAGATTGGGTAGACCATCACAATTGCCCCCGTTTACGTGGCCGAGATGTCTCCTACCTACTTCGTGGCTTGTTGATCTCCCTGCCTAAAGTAATTAATCATTTTATTTTCTCTATATTTTTGTGCTAATTTGTAGCATCTTTTCCATTTCTTTATATGTTATAAAAATTTTATCTTTATACATGTTGACCATGTATTATGTATAGGCTAAAATTTTTTAATAACGTATAAAAAAATGATACTGCAAAATTAGCGATAGAAAAAAGAGAAAATAAAATGATTAATTAGCTCTGATAAGGAGGTCAAGAAGCCACGAAAGTATGCTGAAGACATCTTAGCCATATAGATGGGAGCGATTGCGAGGGTGTGGCTGACCTCAACTTGAGCGATCACCTGACCCAACACGAGGCAAAATTTGTTGGATGTGAAACCCATGAAGAAGGGCCCGATGAAAACACGACACCCACCAAGAGGATTGGTGACCAATCCAATCAGCGGTCAAACTCATGAGCACCGATCAAAGAGTGCTATCACGTGGAGGATTGCCACTATGAAGTTAACATTCTCATCAAATATCTTTTGGTCCTCCTTTATAGTAGCTATTATCTTGTTCAACACTCCTATTTCTACCAAAATTCAAAAAAATAAAAATAAAAATGCATAGGTAAATCTTACTATCATCAAGTGAGTATTCCATGATAGAGAGAAAGAGAGAGAATTTGACCAAAACCAAGCAAGATCAATGTTCTGAAGGCTACCATGGCGCATCCTAAGAAGAAAATGTTTGGGCACAAATTCACTAGAGGGTCGGAATTTACCAGTGGATTGAAGTTCTACTTCAAGTCCAGTTGGATATTTGGGATAATGCACAAAGTAAGACAATAGCCAATCAACGTCGAATATAATATCTAGATTTATATAATCCTAAAAACAATACATGCTCTTTAATGTATGAGACTACCTCCTGTTCAATCTTGGATACCTCCTGTTCAGTCTTGGCTAGGAGGTAACTTGAGCCTCTCCCATGGATTTCTTAGGTAGCCACTATGACAGTGATATATTTGGATATAAATATTGGTGAGATAGAGAGGGGAAGATCAAGCATACCTATTGAGGAGGGTGAGTCTAATATAGAACCGTCCAAGGTGAGTCTAAAAGAGATAGTGGGAGCAAGTTTGAAAGGGAGTCTAGAGAGAGAGAAGGGGGGGGAGTCTGGAAGGAAAAAGACTTGGGCATCGCTAGCTTGTATGGATAGAGAGGCCATGGAGCATCCTCCTTCGTTTGGCCAGAGCACTTGAACTATCCAGACGATGATCCAGAGAGGGGATCTTTGCCACCTCATTAGGTTTTCAGGTTCGCACCTCAATGCAATTCTAGCCATCGGCCCATTTTCTCTCCCAGTCATTGTCAAGTTCCTATGCCTGATTCCCTCCTCTTTTGTCTCGTTTTGGCCATAGTCCTCTAGCAACAATGCAATTGCTTCCTTCTTCACCAAATTTTTTTATTTCCTCTCCAAAGCTACAAAGTTGTTGTCACGCTCCAAGTCCCCCTTACCAATGATATTGTCCACTTTGGGTGGTAGCCCACACGGTTTTGCTTTTCTAGGCTTCATCTAGAAAAGGCCACATTGCAAGTTAAGGACTAGTGCCACACACATATAGCACTTCACTTCACCACACCCAAATGTCCATGTCCCTTTCGCCATTCTAAAAGCCTATCAAGAGCCGCTCCTTGTTCAGGTCCTCTAACCCCGACGATCCCTCCCTACACTCGTCGAACCAGATCGTTACAGTTGTCGCCACATTTCGCAGTCGAGGTCGCTGCCTTCACCAGAGACAATATTACTGATCATTTACATCAGATATCCATTGTAATTTAGATATGACGATAAGATTGGTTTGGCTTATCAAGAGATATTTCTAGGAGGGCAAACAAAACAAACACCAGACTAAACAATCATGTCAGAAGCCTCACCAGCCCAATTGTCAACGCGTAGTAACATAAACAAAACTGCTGGTGATTACCAAGATCAATATTACAGATGTAGCTTCATAAGCCGATTAAAGTAACCTCAGATAGTCTAAAGGAACAACATGACATAACAGCATACGCTAAAGCACAGCATGTCAAAAACCATTTACGGAAGTGAAAAGTACCTTCTGGAGACTTTTAGTAGCCTCAGCCCCAGCTTGTCCACTGATGGACCGTTCAAAAAACTCAAGCACTCTGGCGGCACGTACTCTGGCATCCTCTTAACTTGTGGCGCCCATCATTTCTTTCACAAATACATCAACCCACCCTGCACCATCAACAGGAAGGTTGGCTGATGGCTCACCAGGTGCACTAGCATCATCTCTGTTACCTGCCAACGGAACTTCGATGTTATTGGACCAATAGAGGAAACATATGAAGAATTAATCAAGGATCAAAATCTTTTATTTACTATAATTGATGAGGATCAAAATCTCCCTGCCTAGGACAAGGACGTAATTACAGATGACAGTCGAATCCATCTGTTCCCCTTTTCCTCTAAGTTTGCATGAACTGAAAGCATATAAGAAAATCATTTACCTTGGTCAGCCTTAATACCAGGTTCTTCAGAAATCCTCCATTATCCCCAGCAGGATCCAAACAAAGCTCGTGCAGCCTACTAATAGCAGCATCTGTATCATCCCCGCATTCTACCAATGCTCTCTCAACAACCTGAAAATGAAATACATCAAGATTATAAGGCACAGCAGGTCCTCGACAGTCCAGAATCCAAAAACATGGGAATATTAGCCTACAGCTTGCCAAAAGAACCATCAAACTGTGATAAGAGAACACGAATCAGCAGTCACGTCCTTGCTCATAGTAAATGCCAATTACAGACTGCCCCAAAATAGAGGACAAACGAACCAGAAGACGTTCACTAGTTAGTTTCGTAGTCTACAGAATGTTGTTTAATATGCTTTTCACGCCATATGGATTCCAAAAACGAACAAGCAAACATAGAGAGAGATTGATAACGAGACACCAGTTCCCTCAGAAATTTCAATAAGAACAAAAAAGGATAAAGGGCTCAACACGAGAGGCACACCTAGGGTTCCATGTGAGGACAAAGCTAGAGGAGCCGATCCCGGGGACTCGCCCACGCCGAGAACCGAACCAGAGATGGAGAAGAAGAAGAAGAAGAGGAGAGCAGCGGCGGATATTCTTGCAACAAGGAGACGGCGGGGAGAAGTTCTGTCGTCGAACAACGATCGGTTGCTCCCGCAAGCCACCACAGACATTATTGCGCCCCCCAAATCGCCTCGGATCGATGGAGAGAGGATTTGTTGTTAGCTGTAATCAGCGTGGTCAAAGATTTGATTTTGTTAGGATTTTATTGATACGCTTTATTCATCTGACAACAGAATACGGGAATGACACCAAAAGATAACTACGAATAACAACAAAATCGCTCTTAGCGTCGTCTCTATCTTATTTAGCTCTAGTGCCATTTTCTGCAACATTTATGGCGAGCAGTGGCGTGGAGGGCGAGTTTTTTAAGCAAGGTCGAGTGGCCCGTGAGCGCGACTAGGCGCAGTAGGGATGCGAGCGGGGTCATGACGTGGCATGGCAGGTAGATCTCCTATCAGGATTTGGAGGGTTAATTCGTAATTTCAAAGAATACAATTTACTTTATAGAAACAGGAATTTGTTATATTCAATCACGGGAAAATGACACAACCGTATTGAAACTTTGACCCGTGATGCAATGTGATCATGAACTCTTAATTTTGTTCAATATGTTTCCTAAACTTTAGTCCAATGTGCAAGTTGTCCATAAATTTTTAATTTGTTCAATATGATCCTTGAACATTTGATACATGTTCAAACTAATTCATGAACTATATGAAATGTTCAATGTTGTCCCTAAGCTTAAATTAATTGAATGACAACATTGGACATTTTCACATTGTTCAAGGACTAGTTTGAACATTTACCAAAAATTCATGGACTATATTGAACAAAATAAAAGTTTAGAGATTATGTTGTACATTGGACTAAAGTTTAAATATCACATTAGACAAATTAAACGTTCAGAAACCACATTGCACATGCTGTGACATTATCCCTAAATCACGTCATGGCTTGTAGCTCACCACTCATCATTGATCTCCGAAGATAAGGATGATAAGACCGATTTACAATGTTGACTTTATAAACTTGCATGATGGGTTTTTTGTGAGGTGATTAAATATGGATCTCTAATCTGAATACCCAGCCGTAATCTACCAGAGATCTTAGTGAATAGTTTTTGAAAAGAATTTTACTCTCACTCGAGTCAAATTAAGAAATTATGACTTGTTGCTTTTTTTTTTATAATTAATTGAGGTCACAGGACTCTATCCTTTATTCATCTGATACAAATCTGAATTAATTTCTTTTTTCACTAAAAATTAAAAACAAGGTTTTGAACAGATCCAGTAAGAATAAAATATTTTTAAAATTTTCTATTGATACGACATGCTATTTTTTCCGGTCATTCCCTTCAAGATCAGTCGTGGTCTTACAAATCTTATCGAAAGTATGAACGAATTCGTTACTTCATATAAATATGTAAAAGATGCTAGCCGCACTTAAAAGCCTAGTACTTTGCCGTTGAGTTAGCAATCAAAAAAAAAAAAAGGATAGGTAGATACAATCGTAATAAAATAAAGAAATTCAATTACACGATGCAATCAAAACATCAAACTAGCAATGACATTCGAATTGATCCTGAAATTTTGAATCTAAAAAATAAAATAAATAGATCCAATAAGAATAATAAAATCTTTTGATAAAAGAATTTAAAAAAAGGCAATTTGGATAGACTACCTCTTCTCACTTATGTTGTCAATCTTTTTAACCAAAAAACACTTTTTGTTTTTATCAGAAGAAATCAAGCAAACCCATATCTATATATAGATTTTTTTTAAAAGGTGAAAAATGAAATATAAAAAAGAAAAATATAAGAACAATAGATAGATCTGTTTCTACGTGGTCAAATTATATTTGTTCAATACACCGTTTGTTAATATGAATAGCTAGAAAAGAATATATTAAAAAATATATAAATAGAGCAAAGAAGAGGAGAGTGGGGAAAGTATAGTAGAAAAAATTTTTACAAATCTCATTGGGTACTCATTCATGCTTCTTAACCGCTTTGCAGCTACAAAATAGTGAAATCTTTTGATCGAGAACTCAAAATCTGACGGTGCAGATTAACAAAATAGATCTTTTGGAAGTAACGCACTCATCTCTCGCAAAAACGATGTCACATGTGACCGCAGCATGCCTCGAGAGTGATTCTATTCTCGCAAGAAATTTACCAACCAAAGATAATTTGGACGAAAATTAACGAAGATTGTGAAATTGTGGGAAATAGGAGTAAAATAAATTGAAGTTCTTTTTCCATTAAAACGGGGAAAAAAAAAACTAACAAGTTATCCATCGGCGGTCTTTTTGGGCCATTTTATCTGGGCTTGGAGATAGAACGTGGGCCGAATGTCCCTGGATTGCTGAAGCTCAGTTGCATAGAGTAATATTTGCGTCATTCTTACTATTCAAGTTTCAGATTCTGGACACGCTAATTCAATTTATCTTCAACAATGGAAGTGAGTGGTGACCGCTGGGGCCGCGCCAGGCAGGTTCGCTTGCCATGACGTTCGAGTTTCATGGTCCGGACCGGCCATTTAACCGGCCATGCTTAGGGACGCGAGCAAGAGGAAATTCCGGCCTGGTCTTGTAGAGAGTATGAACAAGAAATTTTCTACACGAAGAGGTCACGGCGTCAGCAGAAGTCAATCTGATGTTGGGCCTTGGCTCTTCAACACAGTTGGCTAAAAGCATGGCATCGTTTGGTCTCCTGTCCTCTAATCATTGAAACGATTGACCTTCTCCAATCCTTATTCGATGCGCATCAAGAAAGTATGCTATAAACTATTATGAGGACACCCGCTCAATGCTCCTACTACAAAAGCCAATGCATGGCCGGCGACATTATTTTGCCTTCAAAGTTTCAGGGTTCGACATTGGACCGTTCTTTGTCAAAGGCAGTAACTCGGTGTAGAATAATGAACAGATGCTTCATCATGTGCAACCCGTGTATCAGTCCTAAACTGGATCCTCTTCACTTCCTGATCCTGAGGTATTTGAGGAAGAAAATTGTCTCTACTTAAAAAGTCACCTCGTCGGCGCAGCAAAACGGAAAGTATCTGCTACACGCACCGATTAATTCGACAATATAAACCAGTTCCATATCTAGGAGGCATATCTAGCAGAGACAGTACCCTAAGATGAGTTCATCCTTTCTTACCGTGTTGGCACAGAATTTTTAGCGATGTGTGAAGACATTCTAGCTCTACGCTCTTATGCATCGCTTTTGTAGCCCACTGTGGAAGATAATCCTATAAGCATCCACCTAACATTACTTCAAGAGCAGAGCAAGACGACAGTGCCTAGTCCTCAAAAAAGCATGAGAATCACACTGGAAAACATGTCCGCTTTGCTTCGCTTGGTGTAGGCTTGGAGTAGCAAAGCGGACATGTTTTCCAGTGTGATTCTCATGCTTTTTGAGGACTAGGCACTGTCGTCTTGCTCTGCTCTTGAAGTAATGTTTAGGTGGATGCTTATAGGATTATCTTCCACAGTGGGCTACAAAAGCGATGCATAAGAGCGTAGAGCTAGAATGTCTTCACACATTCGCTAAAAATTCTAGTGCCAACACGGTAAGAAAGGATGAACTCATCTTAGGTACTGTCTCTGCCTAGATATGCCTCCTAGATATGGAACTGGTTTATATTGTCGAATTAATCGGGTGCGTGTAGCAGATACTTTCCGTTTTGCTGCGCCGACGAGGTGACTTTTTAAGTAGAGACAAGTTTCTTCCTCAAATACCTCAGGATCAGGAAGTGAAGAGGATCCAGTTAGGACTGATACACGGGTTGCACATGATGAAGCATCTGTTCATTATTCTACACCGAGTTACTGCCTTTGACAAAGAACGGTCCAATGTCGAACCCTGAAACTTTGAAGGCAAAATAATGTCGCCGGCCATGCATTGGCTTTTGTAGTAGGAGCATTGAGCGGGTGTCCTCATAATAGTTTATAGCATACTTTCTTGATGCGCATCGAATAAGGATTGGAGAAGGTCAATCGTTTCAATGATTAGAGGACAGGAGACCAAACGATGCCATGCTTTTAGCCAACTGTGTTGAAGAGCCAAGGCCCAACATCAGATTGACTTCTGCTGACGCCGTGACCTCTTCGTGTAGAAAATTTCTTGTTCATACTCTCTACAAGACCAGGCCGGAATTTCCTCTTGCTCGCGTCCCTAAGCATGGCCGGTTAAATGGCCGGTCCGGACCATGAAACTCGAACGTCATGGCAAGCGAAACCTGCCTGGCGCGGCCCCAGCGGTCACCACTCACTTCCATTGTTGAAGATAAATTGAATTAGCGTGTCCAGAATCTGAAACTTGAATAGTAAGAATGACGCAAATATTACTCTATGCAACTGAGCTTCAGCAATCCAGGGACATTCGGCCCACGTTCTATCTCCAAGCCCAGATAAAATGGCCCAAAAAGACCGCCGATGGATAACTTGTTAGTTTTTTTTTTCCCCGTTTTAATGGAAAAAGAACTTCAATTTATTTTACTCCTATTTCCCACAATTTCACAATCTTCGTTAATTTTCGTCCAAATTATCTTTGGTTGGTAAATTTCTTGCGAGAATAGAATCACTCTCGAGGCATGCTGCGGTCACATGTGACATCGTTTTTGCGAGAGATGAGTGCGTTACTTCCAAAAGATCTATTTTGTTAATCTGCACCGTCAGATTTTGAGTTCTCGATCAAAAGATTTCACTATTTTGTAGCTGCAAAGCGGTTAAGAAGCATGAATGAGTACCCAATGAGATTTGTAAAAATTTTTTCTACTATACTTTCCCCACTCTCCTCTTCTTTTGCTCTATTTATATATTTTTTAATATATTCTTTTCTAGCTATTCATATTAACAAACGGTGTATTGAACAAATATAATTTGACCACGTAGAAACAGATCTATCTATTGTTCTTATATTTTTCTTTTTTATATTTCATTTTTCACCTTTTAAAAAAATCTATATATAGATATGGGTTTGCTTGATTTCTTCTGATAAAAACAAAAAGTGTTTTTTGGTTAAAAAGATTGACAACATAAGTGAGAAGAGGTAGTCTATCCAAATTGCCTTTTTTTAAATTCTTTTATCAAAAGATTTTATTATTCTTATTGGATCTATTTATTTTATTTTTTAGATTCAAAATTTCAGGATCAATTCGAATGTCATTGCTAGTTTGATGTTTTGATTGCATCGTGTAATTGAATTTCTTTATTTTATTACGATTGTATCTACCTATCCTTTTTTTTTTTTTGATTGCTAACTCAACGGCAAAGTACTAGGCTTTTAAGTGCGGCTAGCATCTTTTACATATTATATGAAGTAACGAATTCGTTCATACTTTCGATAAGATTTGTAAGACCACGACTGATCTTGAAGGGAATGACCGGAAAAAATAGCATGTCGTATCAATAGAAAATTTTAAAAAT
The DNA here is from genome assembly GCA_019149425.1 of Psidium friedrichsthalianum. Classification (NCBI taxonomy): domain Eukaryota; kingdom Viridiplantae; phylum Streptophyta; class Magnoliopsida; order Myrtales; family Myrtaceae; genus Psidium; species Psidium friedrichsthalianum. The sequence continues at coordinate 9,797 of JAGVVM010012891.1, forward strand.
ATTTTATTCTTACTGGATCTGTTCAAAACCTTGTTTTTAATTTTTAGTGAAAAAAAGAAATTAATTCAGATTTGTATCAGATGAATAATGGATAGAGTCCTGTGACCTCAATTAATTATAAAAAAAAAGCAACAAGTCATAATTTCTTAATTTGACTCGAGTGAGAGTAAAATTCTTTTCAAAAACTATTCACTAAGATCTCTGGTAGATTACGGCTGGGTATTCAGATTAGAGATCCATATTTAATCACCTCACAAAAAACCCATCATGCAAGTTTATAAAGTCAACATTGTAAATCGGTCTTATCATCCTTATCTTCGGAGATCAATGATGAGTGGTGAGCTACAAGCCATGACGTGATTTAGGGATAATGTCACAGCATGTGCAATGTGGTTTCTGAACGTTTAATTTGTCTAATGTGATATTTAAACTTTAGTCCAATGTACAACATAATCTCTAAACTTTTATTTTGTTCAATATAGTCCATGAATTTTTGGTAAATGTTCAAACTAGTCCTTGAACAATGTGAAAATGTCCAATGTTGTCATTCAATTAATTAAGCTTAGGGACAACATTGAACATTTCATATAGTTCATGAATTAGTTTGAACATGTATCAAATGTTCAAGGATCATATTGAACAAATTAAAAATTTATGGACAACTTGCACATTGGACTAAAGTTTAGGAAACATATTGAACAAAATTAAGAGTTCATGATCACATTGCATCACGGGTCAAAGTTTCAATACGGTTGTGTCATTTTTCCCGTGATTGAATATAACAATTCCTGTTTCTATAAAGTAAATTGTATTCTTTTGAAATTACGAATTAACCCTCCAAATCCTGATAGGAGATCTACCTGCCATGCCACGTCATGACCCCGCTCGCATCCCTACTGCGCCTAGTCGCGCTCACGGGCCACTCGACCTTGCTTAAAAAACTCGCCCTCCACGCCACTGCTCGCCATAAATGTTGCAGAAAATGGCACTAGAGCTAAATAAGATAGAGACGACGCTAAGAGCGATTTTGTTGTTATTTCGTAGTTATCTTTTGGTGTCATTCCCGTATTCTGTTGTCAGATGAATAAAGCGTATCAATAAAATCCTAACAAAATCAAATCTTTGACCACGCTGATTACAGCTAACAACAAATCCTCTCTCCATCGATCCGAGGCGATTTGGGGGCGCAATAATGTCTGTGGTGGCTTGCGGGAGCAACCGATCGTTGTTCGACGACAGAACTTCTCCCCCGCCGTCTCCTTGTTGCAAGAATATCCGCCGCTGCTCTCCTGTCTTCTTCTTCTTCTTCTCCATCTCTGGTTCGGTTCTCGGCGTGGGCGAGTCCCCGGGATCGGCTCCTCTAGCTTTGTCCTCACATGGAACCCTAGGTGTGCCTCTCGTGTTTTGAGCCCTTTATCCTTTTTTGTTCTTATTGAAAATTTCTGAGGGAACTGGTGTCTCGTTATCAATCTCTCTCTATGTTTGCTTGTTCGTTTTTGGAATCCATATGGCGTGAAAAGCATATTAAACAACATTCTGTAGACTACGAAACTAACTAGTGAACGTCTTCTGGTTCGTTTGTCCTCTATTTTGGGGCAGTCTGTAATTGGCATTTACTATGAGCAAGGACGTGACTGCTGATTCGTGTTCTCTTATCACAGTTTGATGGTTCTTTTGGCAAGCTGTAGGCTAATATTCCCATGTTTTTGGATTCTGGACTGTCGAGGACCTGCTGTGCCTTATAATCTTGATGTATTTCATTTTCAGGTTGTTGAGAGAGCATTGGTAGAATGCGGGGATGATACAGATGCTGCTATTAGTAGGCTGCACGAGCTTTGTTTGGATCCTGCTGGGGATAATGGAGGATTTCTGAAGAACCTGGTATTAAGGCTGACCAAGGTAAATGATTTTCTTATATGCTTTCAGTTCATGCAAACTTAGAGGAAAAGGGGAACAGATGGATTCGACTGTCATCTGTAATTACGTCCTTGTCCTAGGCAGGGAGATTTTGATCCTCATCAATTATAGTAAATAAAAGATTTTGATCCTTGATTAATTCTTCATATGTTTCCTCTATTGGTCCAATAACATCGAAGTTCCGTTGGCAGGTAACAGAGATGATGCTAGTGCACCTGGTGAGCCATCAGCCAACCTTCCTGTTGATGGTGCAGGGTGGGTTGATGTATTTGTGAAAGAAATGATGGGGCCACAAGTTAAGAGGATGCCAGAGTACGTGCCGCCAGAGTGCTTGAGTTTTTTGAACGGTCCATCAGTGGACAAGCTGGGGCTGAGGCTACTAAAAGTCTCCAGAAGGTACTTTTCACTTCCGTAAATGGTTTTTGACATGCTGTGCTTTAGCGTATGCTGTTATGTCATGTTGTTCCTTTAGACTATCTGAGGTTACTTTAATCGGCTTATGAAGCTACATCTGTAATATTGATCTTGGTAATCACCAGCAGTTTTGTTTATGTTACTACGCGTTGACAATTGGGCTGGTGAGGCTTCTGACATGATTGTTTAGTCTGGTGTTTGTTTTGTTTGCCCTCCTAGAAATATCTCTTGATAAGCCAAACCAATCTTATCGTCATATCTAAATTACAATGGATATCTGATGTAAATGATCAGTAATATTGTCTCTGGTGAAGGCAGCGACCTCGACTGCGAAATGTGGCGACAACTGTAACGATCTGGTTCGACGAGTGTAGGGAGTGATCGTCGGGGTTAGAGGACCTGAACAAGGAGCGGCTCTTGATAGGCTTTTAGAATGGCGAAAGGGACATGGACATTTGGGTGTGGTGAAGTGAAGTGCTATATGTGTGTGGCACTAGTCCTTAACTTGCAATGTGGCCTTTTCTAGATGAAGCCTAGAAAAGCAAAACCGTGTGGGCTACCACCCAAGTGGACAATATCATTGGTAAGGGGGACTTGAGCGTGACAACAACTTTGTAGCTTTGGAGAGGAAATAAAAAAATTTGGTGAAGAAGGAAGCAATTGCATTGTTGCTAGAGGACTATGGCCAAAACGAGACAAAAGAGGAGGGAATCAGGCATAGGAACTTGACAATGACTGGGAGAGAAAATGGCCGATGGCTAGAATTGCATTGAGGTGCGAACCTGAAAACCTAATGAGGTGGCAAAGATCCCCTCTCTGGATCATCGTCTGGATAGTTCAAGTGCTCTGGCCAAACGAAGGAGGATGCTCCATGGCCTCTCTATCCATACAAGCTAGCGATGCCCAAGTCTTTTTCCTTCCAGACTCCCCCCCCTTCTCTCTCTCTAGACTCCCTTTCAAACTTGCTCCCACTATCTCTTTTAGACTCACCTTGGACGGTTCTATATTAGACTCACCCTCCCTCAATAGGTATGCTTTGATCTTCCCCTCTCTATCTCACCAATATTTATATCCAAATATATCACTGTCATAGTGGCTACCTAAGAAATCCATGGGAGAGGCTCAAGTTACCTCCTAGCCAAGACTGAACAGGAGGTATCCAAGATTGAACAGGAGGTAGTCTCATACATTAAAGAGCATGTATTGTTTTTAGGATTATATAAATCTAGATATTATATTCGACGTTGATTGGCTATTGTCTTACTTTGTGCATTATCCCAAATATCCAACTGGACTTGAAGTAGAACTTCAATCCACTGGTAAATTCCGACCCTCTAGTGAATTTGTGCCCAAACATTTTCTTCTTAGGATGCGCCATGGTAGCCTTCAGAACATTGATCTTGCTTGGTTTTGGTCAAATTCTCTCTCTTTCTCTCTATCATGGAATACTCACTTGATGATAGTAAGATTTACCTATGCATTTTTATTTTTATTTTTTTGAATTTTGGTAGAAATAGGAGTGTTGAACAAGATAATAGCTACTATAAAGGAGGACCAAAAGATATTTGATGAGAATGTTAACTTCATAGTGGCAATCCTCCACGTGATAGCACTCTTTGGATCGGTGCTCATGAGTTTGACCGCTGATTGGATTGGTCACCAATCCTCTTGGTGGGTGTCTTGTTTTTCATCGGGCCCTTCTTCATGGGTTTCACATCCAACAAATTTTGCCTCGTGTTGGGTCAGGTGATCGCTCAAGTTGAGGTCAGCCACACCCTCGCAATCGCTCCCATCTATATGGCTAAGATGTCTTCAGCATACTTTCGTGGCTTCTTGACCTCCTTATCAGAGCTAATTAATCATTTTATTTTCTCTTTTTTCTATCGCTAATTTTGCAGTATCATTTTTTTATACGTTATTAAAAATTTTAGCCTATACATAATACATGGTCAACATGTATAAAGATAAAATTTTTATAACATATAAAGAAATGGAAAAGATGCTACAAATTAGCACAAAAAATATAGAGAAAATAAAATGATTAATTACTTTAGGCAGGGAGATCAACAAGCCACGAAGTAGGTAGGAGACATCTCGGCCACGTAAACGGGGGCAATTGTGATGGTCTACCCAATCTCGACTTGAGCGATCATGTGGCCAACACGAGACAGAAGTTGTTGGAAGTAAAACCCATGAGGAAGGGCCCGATGAAGAACAAGACACTCACGAAGAGGATTCTGGAACGACGATCGATCCAATTACTAGTCAGCCCCATGAGCACCAATTCGAAAAGTGCTATTAGGTGGAGGATCACTACCGTGACGTTAGCATTCTCATCAAATATCTTTTGGTCTTTCCTTATGGTAGCTATTGTCTCGTTCAACGCTTCTATTTCTATCAAAAATAAAAAAAATAAAAAGAAAAATACATAGGCATCATCAAGTGAGTATTCTATGATAGAGAGAAAGAGAGAGAATCTAACCGAAACCAAGCAAGATCAAGGTGATGAAGGCGACCATGGCGCATCGTAAGAAGAAAATGTTTGGATGCAAATTCACTAGAGGATTGGAGTTTTTGTTCAAGTCCAGGTGGATATTTAGGTTAACGCATAAATTAAGACAATAGTCCATCGACATCGAATATAATATCTAGATGTGTAAAATCCTAAAAACAATACATGCTCTTCAATATAGGAGACTACCTCTCGTTTAGTCTCGCATACCTCCTATTCAGTCTTGGCTAGAAGGTGCCTTGAGTCCCCTTCACGAATTTCTTGGGTAGCCACTATGACAGTGATATATTTGGATAGAAAATCCGTTGAGAAATCGAGAGACAAAGAGGGGAAGATTGAAGCATACCTATTTAGGAGGGTGAATCTAATATATATCCATCCAATGTGAGTCTAAAAGAGAGAGTGGGAGCGAGTATAGTGTGAGAGAGAGAGAGAGAGAGAGAGAGAGAGAGTCTAGATGGGAAAGGACTCGAGCACTGCTAGCTCCTTTGGATAGAGAGGCCACAGAGCATCCTCCTTCTTTGGCCAGAGCACATGAACTATCCAAACAGTGATCAGTTCGCACCTTAATGCAATTCCATCCATCGCCCATTTTCTCTCTTGATCATTATTGAGTTCCTGTGCCTCATTCTCTCTCTCTCTCTCTCTCTCTCTCTCTCTCTCTCGACTCGCTTTTAGACTTGCTCCCCACTCTTCCTTTTAGACTCACCTTTGGTAGATATATATTAGACTTGCCCCCCCTCGATAAGGTATCTTCGATCTTCCCCACTCTATCTCTCGATATCTCACTGGATTTCTATCCGAATATATCATTATTATAGTGGCTACCCAAGATATTC
>JAGVVM010012893.1:0-17500 GCA_019149425.1 Psidium friedrichsthalianum
TTTTTTTTTTTTTTTTTTTTTTTTTTTTTTTTTTTTTTTTTTTTTTTTTTTTTTTTTTTTTTTTTTTCGCCTATCTCCCCCCCTCCTCCCCCTCCCCATGGCGCGCACTACCCAGCAACTTTCATCACGCTGTTGACTACCAATTTCTTTTCAGTGCCACATAAACGTACGCGGAAAGAAAGAAAAGGAAAAAAAAAAAAGGTGGACGTTCGTTGGTTACTTTCCCAAAAATCGTAATTATTCTTTGCGAAGGAATAACAGAACAAAAAAAAAAAAAATACGGGAAACCAATTATATTTATGCCAATTCAAATATAAATCGTTCAAATGAATTCATTTAGTTATTGTTTCATCAAAAGATGCCATTCATATATCATAATAATAATTCGAGAGACACTTTAAAACTAACAAATCCCAAACAACTTCTCAAACAAAGTAAAAGCCAATGAGCAAATAACAAAACACAATCGCATCCTAAAAGCAAACTCTATTCTTCCGAACAAATCTATCATTGTAAAACTTTGGCGACCGCCTCACCAGACTATTGATAAGCAAGAGCTCATAGTCCATTTTGCAACGAACTTGCAGCGCGCGTCTAGGTGCTCTGTTGGGATTTAATGGGTGCACGCCGGAGAACATGGTCCCCCCCCATGTCTATGTATGCTATCCCAGCCTTTATCCTACTTAGATAGCTGCCAAAGACAGTATTTCTTTTAAGAACCGCGAAAAAGTTCACGTTTCGATTCCTTACCGCTTCAATAGAGAACTTCTCCCGTCTTCTCTTGATGTCAAACGGATGAAGTCTTTTGCTTGCTCGGTTGATCATTTAAGACGTGGAAAAATCAAAGTGCGTTCGTTCTGTGATGATTTCTCCGATCAGTGATTCAAGTAAGATCTGTTAAGCTCGTTATTTTCGGATAATTTTTTTTTTTTTCCCTTTTTTTTTTTTTTGCCTGCGTATGTATATGAGGATCGTTCCATCAGTTTACACGTTCTCATTCCCATCCTCGTGCAAAGATACAATATCAATATATTGAAAGAACACAAATCAAAAATACCCTATAGGAACTCCCAGATTTATATCTATATCTAGTTAGGGAAAGGGAAATTCTCCAAAAAATTAAACTAAATCTAAATCGGAGGAGGAGAATGATATAAATTTTAGCGAAATAATGGAGCCACGCACGAAATCCTCCTCAATAGCTGTCAAACTGGATGGATTTTACTGAACTATCTTCACTGGATGGATTACTGAACTAATCTTCACGTTCAACTAAAATTAACTTGTAGAAAATTTTATTCACCAAACAAAACAAAGTTTCAAGAAAAGGAAGGTTAATAAAACAAAAGGGAGAAAAGGAAAAAAAAAGGGGAGGAGAAAGGTCCTCTCTCTCTCCCCTGAAGAGTGTCCTTTGACGACATCTGTTCCAAGGAAGGGGAAAGGGGTAGAAACCCTAGTAGAACAAAGGAGGAGAGAGAGAAAAAAAGTCTGTAATCAGTTTAATCATTTATTTTTGCTATTTGTATCAAATTACGGCATGGCGACTAATATTAGTAGTAAATCACTAATATGGATGTGCGATCATCATACATGGCGTTACTGTATGACATGGACATTTTTCCTTTATAAAAATTAGAAATTTTAGCAATTTTTTGTTGTGCTTTTTCTTTCATTTCATTTTAGCCAGAGATTGGATGAGGTCGCCAGTGACCTTGCAAGGCTAAAATGATGGGAAAAAAATAAAAAGAAAGGAAAAATAAAAATATTTTTTTTAAAAAAAAAGTATTAAAAATGTCTATGTCTGCATCGTTGCATCACTTAGACTGGATCCACAATAATCGATCTTAAGATGGATTCAATGGAATAAATATAAAAAATTTACGATTAAATGATCAATTAAAAAATGTTGGATTGAGTGGTCTAATTGAAAGGTTGGTCTGCTGCACTGAATTGACACCAATGCAATAGGTTGAAGACTTTTTTTTTAGTTACTTTCTCGAAGAATGGTCAATCCTCGAACTTCATGGAAGGCGCGTCGTCCTTTTCAAGGTTAACTCATTAATCATTCTTCTTATTCATCTGTTTTTTTTTATACACATGCCTATTGAAGATCTTTCATTCAGATTTTTGTGATTAAGGATATATAGGGAGGTATCTTTTCTCAACGGACTCATTTCTAATTAACGCAACGTGAAAACCAACCGTGGAGTAGTAATTTTCTGACTTAAGTGACAAAGTGTGTTTGATTTTTAACATGATGTCTTTTGAGAGATGAAGCTTCGCCAAAATAAATTAAACACGAAAATTATTTCAATAATGTATTTTCAATTTTTTAATATAGATAGAAAAAATAGGTTTGGTTTATCGCTATTTTTGTTTATTAATCGCCGTTTCCTACAGTAATAAGAAATAAATATGAAATCAAATCTCCGAAGGAGTACACGTATAGATTCTCGCCTCTCTTGCTGGAACTCTCCATCAGTAATAAAATGTGAACTGAGGACCACTAAAGGGTAATTTTTTCCTTAAGAGATGAATCTAAAGTTTTCGCTTCAACCTGACGCAAGGGGGAAAAGTAAAGGATCTATGCAATTAAGTATGCCTGCTTCGTGAAAAATCATGGTTTGAGAACACTTCTCTGCACATGAACACTTGCACTGATACAAAATAAGTAACAATCATAAAAAAAAATCATCGTATACTGATAATATAAATATTTTCTGTTGACTAATTTACCAATCGACACAAATAATTAGATTTTTTCGAACAAAAATATTCGTATTTAAATTATAGAATTTCCGAAAAAACAAAGATTTTCCCTCCGCACCCATCCATCGGTGACCCAGCTGGTTTGCGCTCTGGTCCTTTCACGAGAGGTCTTGAGTTTGAATCTCGCTGGGTGCCGGTGATTTAAGCGGAAGGTCGTGACGGTGGGATGCTGCGCTAGCCCTCCCGAAGAATTAGTTGAGGTGCGCGATCCATACGGACACTGGCTCAATCACCTTCGATACCAAAAACAAAAAACGTTTCCCCTCCGTCCATTCCAATGGGTCCCGGGCATATCACCGTCGTCACACGAAGACTTCGAAATAAGCAAAGATCATGAAATGCACGAGCAGCGGCACGGTTTGTCCGTGACAAGTGCTGTGGTCCATTTAGCGATGGGAAGTGCTGGGCCTGTTCATGGAGGAATGCACAGTCCCCTCACCACAGTGCGTGATTAAGAAAAAAAAAAATTGCAGGATTTTCACGTGTTTTTTATTTTTTTCAACTTAATCTGAACAGTGGTCGGTTTCTGCACGGGATACAGCAAAAGTTAGTGATCGGCTCATCGCACTTTAGCTATTCTCAAGTTGGTCGGTTTCTGTTTTTTGGCTCTTTTAATGCACCAGCCATTGGACTTTTCCCATCTAAATTCACCGCACGATCCAAACGACACCCGTGAAAAACCGGGAGTTGAAAGAGACTCGACTCTTTCTTTGAGTCCGGTTGATTCCAAACGGTAGCTATTTGAGTTCCAAGGAAAAGCGATTTTGTGCTAGCGAAAAGCGCAAAACGAAACGACCCGGCGTGAACAATGGGTTCGAGGAGCCGTCGCCAAAGTGCCGCACTTTGGTAACGAAACATCACGAGGCGTGACGATCCGTGAGATTGCTTATGGAGATTTTGTCTAGTGGTCACACGCGCCGGGGTCCAGCGTTTGTGCGGAAGTGTAGATCATCTCAGAGAAATTTCAACAAGGAAATCTCGTGAATAACCATTTTAGGTCAAGACCACTTGTACAATCCAAAGGTCTAGACTGAGCTGGTTCATTGAGGCTTACAAGTTATAGGGTTCTTCATGGACCTCCAATTAAATTGGGTCTCCACAGCATTGCTCTGGTTTATGAACAAAAAGAGAATATTTAATTTTGGGTTAAGATTAAGAGCCGACCTGATGCAGTAGGCTCACATATAGGGGAGATGTCGAGTGCACGCGTCAGGAGTGGAATAACGATGACTTACGTTGGGCGTTTGGATTTAGAAATCAGAAATTGATCCTAGAACTTAAAGTTTTTGAGTGAACATAAGCCCAACTCAACTTGCCATGAGCTCAAATGTTGGACTCATTTTTGAATCTCCTCATGTCGTAGAATTGGGTTTATGTTACGTTTCGCCTTAGAAAAGAATCGAAATTAGGGTTTCAACCCATAGAAATCGAGGTTCAAACCATTGACCCCACTTTTGTCATTTCAACACATTAGAATTCAACGAATGCTAAATAATTCTTAACCAGGAGATAAAACTAGTTAGTGGGAATGCACGGGACACATAAAATGGACGGAGCCCAAGAATTTTGGACGGCGTTTCACACATAACGCATTTCGGGCCGCACGGTGCGCAAGGTGATGCCCGAAAGTGGGACACGATCACAAAAAGTGAACACGCATGACCCGATCCTGGCCAAAAAATTCAGCGATCTCGCCCAAAAAGTGAACCATGATTTGTCACATCTCAATCAAATTAAGCACGTAATTAAAAAGATGATACAATGTATCTTAACATTCCTTTTAACGTGGATATTTTGGACCAACGCAGAGTTGGTAATTACAAGGTAAAAGAGCGATTTAGACCTTTACAGCACAATGCAAGATTTGGAGGTGCCGTGCCAGTTTTGAATCACGTAACCGTTTATCTCCACACTTCAAATGCTGTGGTTGCATGCCCTCATGGAACATCTCTTTTGTACTAAGCCACTTTCGCATGATTTTCTTCGAGATGAACGGCGCAAGACACGGCAGCTCATGTGCTTCTGAGTTTCGATCGGAAATCGCTAGCATGAACGCTAATCATCCTAAATAGCACGATTGATACTAACGTTGATAATTTTTAATAATAATTTTTTTTTTTTGCTTTCTTTCTTTGCTTTTAAATTAGATTAAAATAGTACAAAAACAAAAGTGAAAGATTGAGAGAGAGAGAGAGAGAGTGGGAAGCTCACTGGCTAGAGCATTATCTCGCTAACTATGTGACCTTGCCCGAGCCTTGCAAGGGCCGATGAACTCTATCAATCTCAATTGGCAAAATATAAAAATATTTAGAATTCAACTTCTTGTGGTTGGCCTTAGCTCTCTCCTCTCTTTCTTACCTTCACACGGCTTTCCTCTTTAATCTCCATGGAGGGAAGGGTTAAGCTAAATCTCTCCCTCTCCTTCTCCTCTTCTTCTTCTTAGGTTGTTTTGGTCCTCCATTTTCTTTTCTTGTTTTCCTCCTGCTTGGGACTTTTTCTCATTTGATTTAGTCTAGATTTAGAAACTTCCCTCTCTCGCTTTAGGGAGATTTCTATCCTAATCTAATTTAGATTCGGGGATTTTTGCGTGTATATTTTCAAGGCTTTACTTTTCTCAGGTTTAATGGGTGAACAAGTCTAGTTTTGAAGGAAATCAAATGAGTTTCATGCAAGTTTCACTCTACAACTACACTCGTTCAATGTTTATACTATGCTTAGTAATGGTGTTGAGGACGCCAAATCTAGGCGCGCACAGCCAAAAAGCAAAGCTGTAGTGATAAATGGAATTCATGATGTGTGCTAATTATTGAAGACGGATTTGGTGATCGGCTACTGATTTTGATGTATCTTTTTTGAGCGTGTGATCCATAACTTTTTTTTTATATATATTTCTCTTATATTTCGAAAAAGTGAATAAATGTTATTTTGATTAAAAATTATTAAAATTAAAAGATTTAGGATTGAATCAGTAAAAATACAATATGTTTAAGATCCTTTCCGGTGTCTTAGCCTCCTATGCTGTAGGGTAAATGGACATGTGAACCTCGACCCCACCGTTCTTTACTAGACCCTGACTTCCTGCCTCGGCGGGTTGAAATTTGGGTCGAGTCCTAGACATTGAATTTTCAAACTAGAGTCGCTTGTGCGGACAATGGACAATTTCAAGCTAACATTAAAGGAATGCAACAATAAGTCTCTGGCAAGTTTTTTTTCGTCGTAGCATTTTTCTCCACCCTCCTCGTCGATGCCAAACTTCCACTTCGGCAAGTTTCGCCCTCGCTTAACTCGGCCATTCGAGGCACGAGACAGCATCATTATCAGCACAACGTAATCCCCGAACGAAGGAAGACGAGAGAAGCCTAGTCAGCAAACGTGAAGCTGGAAAAGACCGCGTCAGGTCAAATGGGCGGAGCTGGTATTTTAATGGTGGGGGGGAAGGGTCGATGACGACCCACGAGCTGATCTCCGCGGAGCGAAACCATGACAAGCCACCTCCAAACCTAACACTTCCCCGTGGTATAAAATTACACCAACCCGACTTCGTGTTCCATCTCGCGTTCAGATTACGTCTTCTCTCTCTCTCTCTCCGTGTTCCACTCCTCTCCTCGCCAGAAATTCGTGAAATTCGCAGAGATTTCGATGTGATTTCTCTATCGTGTCCTTGCTGTTCAGCATCCGTTCGAGATATTCTATCGAGTGAGAGAGAGAAAGAGAGAGACTGCAAATACATTTGTAGAGAAATGCGCATGAAAAATACAGAGGGAATTCCCTGGACCGACGGCAATCCTGGCAAGGCGTCTATCTACCGCTTATCTCGAAACCCTCTTATCCGCAACGCCTGACACTCTTTTTTGTCCCGATCTCTCCCTCCCTTGTCCCTTTCCTCTCCTCTCTGCAGCGCCCAATCAAAATCTTTATCTCTTCGTTCCTTGTTGAACCTCATCGTTTTATCAATTTATACATATACTTCGCCGGGGTACATCCCTTTCTCGTATCCAAATAGGATTCATTTCCATTGCCGGTCTAGTTGGTGTCTAGGGCTTATCTTTCCCTCTCCTCATCTTGAAACCCTCGAGAATCGCTGCGCCTAACGCTTTATTATTTCGATTTAATTGGAGGGTTTCTCTCTCTTTCCCTTCTTTTTTTTTTTAATTGGTTTTCTTCATCTGGGTGCTTTGGATATTCTTCGTCTTTATCGGTTTGACTGTTCTCGGAGCTTGCAATGGCATTGCTTTCGATTCTTTCGGAGATCTTGCAAAGACCCACGATTGGGGGTGTCCTAGGCGAGCTCATGTTGTTCGTGGCTCCTGTATGGATTGCTGTTGTTGTTGGGGTTCTGGTTGGATGGGCGTGGAAGCCCAAATGGGCAAATCGGGGCAAGGATATCTTGGATTGCCAGAATTCTTCGGAACCTCCCATGTCGTCTTGCGTCCGTAGGAGCTCGGTTGCTGATGATGGGTCTGAGAAGGAGGCATCTCTTGTGCCACCAACCACAAGTTCTAATTTCAGGTTTGTTTTGAATTAGTGTTTAGTTTGTGTAGTTGTGAGGTTTCTATTCAAATATTCAGTTGCATTTGAAGCCTGATGATGGTGGTTAGTTTAATGATGTTGGGGTGAAGGAAGATGGTGTGTGGAAGTCAATAGTGATGTTTGTGTGTGTGTTTTACTCTGGCAGTTCATCACAGAATGAGAGAGAATTGTCGAGTCTCGTCAGGGAGGATGATCTAGAGCATATATGCCGGCTTGTTGAGGTGACTGATGGAGGCCCTGCTTGGATTCAGATGATGGACCGTTCCACACCAACTATGGGTTACCAAGCTTGGCGTAGAGATCCTGAGGTAGGTTTAGTTTCGTTCTTCACGAGGCTTTTACATACTTAATTGCAGGCTGACAAGGTGGATGTGTTTCTAAGTAGGCATGTAGAGGTTATGTGAGTATTGCTTGTGCTCGTTTGTCTATGCCGCATTATTGTCTATGCCATTGTCTTCATAATTTAACTTGGGTTTGATGGCTTCATTAGACTGGGCCTCCTCAATACCGGACTAGTACTGTTTTCGAGGATGCTGCTCCTGAACTAGTGAGAGATTTCTTCTGGGACGATAATTTTCGATCTAAGTGGGATGATATGCTTATTGACGCTACAACCTTGGAGGAGTGCCCCACTACGGGCGCAATGGTGGTGCAGTGGGTGCGCAAGGTTAGGAGAATTCTTGTCTTGCTACAATGTGTTTGTGGCGGCCATTTGTGTTCTCTAACGATGTTCTTTTGTTACGTGCTGTGGTGCAGTTTCCATTTTTCTGTAGCAACAGAGAGTACATCATAGGCCGTCGAATTTGGGAATCAGGAAGAATGTATTATTGTGTTACAAAGGTATAGTTACATCACTCACTTTGATTATTTTTTTTTAATAAAGCACTTGAAGGCTGCAGTATGCTTGGTCCATTTTTCTTTTTCCTTTACATTGGAAAAATTTCTGAGCAGAAATGATTTCTTCTAATTCTATTCCTGGGAACAGAGAAGTAGATCTTTTTTTTGCTTCTTGTTTCTGTTCCAAATCTGTTCCCTAGCCACTAATCTATTCTCGGTGGCAATTTATTAACTGATGTTACCAAACAGATTTCTGTTCCTTTTCTGTTCACGGGAACAAAAGAATATGAATAAGAGAAACATGAGCTTACCAAAGACACCCTTAACTTTCAGCATATCTTACAGTTTATGTTCTTTGTTATGGTTTGTTGCTGTGCTGCTACTTTCTTTGTTTAGCATCATGGAGGCTTTTTTGGAGCCACTAGCTTTCAGTAAATACTGTATAAAAATTAAATGGATGACCAGTCATTTAGAGACCAATATGAACAAGAACATAGTCTATTTGATACAAAGATAACTTTGATCTCTTGCATCTAATTTCTCTCCAAACCTAAAGTTGGGTAGAGTTGCGATTTTGAAGCAGAGTTGGAGAACAACCCTCTAGATGTAGCTCTTTATTCGTCTACCTTAGTACTTTTGTCCAATTTATTCCTGCTGAATAAAGTGCAAACCCTAAGGCTTGGGTCTAGCATCTTGGACAACTGACCTAAGCTATACCTGTTATATGTTGGCTTTAAGGTGGAATTTTGTCTTGCTTCATTCGTTGCATCTACTTGCTTCCTTGCATTTTAATTTTTACGTGCTGGCAATATAACAGAGATCTGACGAAGTCCATCTTTGGCACGTTATCAATCCTATGGTTTTAATTTGAGGAAATCCTATGATCATACTCCGTATGGCTATCAATAAGACATTTTCAGTAGACTCTAGAGTCAGTTCAAGGAGAATCGGCAAGTATGATAGCAGGTATACGTTTTTCTTGAAGAGTGGAAGAGATTTAAGTGTGTTCGCAACCTAAAGAAGGTCTTATCTAGATAAATCTAAAGAATTTTCTTATGATTGAAAAATTTATTTGCATAACCCGGGGCTGATGTACATGGCTGGAAGCAGCAGCAGGATTTGCTAGTTGAGGCACAAATAGGTTTTACAGCTGCAGATTTCGAATTGAATGATATAGCTGCTTTATTTTTGTCGATCTGTGCTCAACTAGATTGATGACTTTCGGCTTCGTAATTAACTGGATTGGGCTTTTACTCACTCTTTAAAAGATCTTCTGAATACCATTTTCTATTTTCTAATGTTTCAGGGAGTTCCCAACTCTGTTCCCAGGCGCAACAAGCCAAAACGTGTCGATTTATACTATTCGAGTTGGTGCATTCGTGCAGGTAGTGTATGTTTCCTGGTGGAGTCTAATCATTTTGTCTTCTTTGTTTATTTCAATCTATAAAATTCCTGTCGAAAGAATGAAAAAAATTAAGTAACTCGACCCAGAAATGAGCAGATGCTGTTTTTGCTCTTACTGGAGGAAGCAAAGGTACAGGATAACCTAGGAGGGGCCAAAAAAAAAAAAAAAAAGAATGAACAATCACATCTAGTCAGTACAGCTATAGAGCTTATGGGCCTTAGCAGTGACCCAAAATTTCCTTGTTGGATGATGCACAGTTGAATCAAAGAAAGGTGATGGGCAGCTTACTGCTTGTGAAGTGTTGCTCTTCCACCACGAAGACATGGGCATACCCTGGGAGATTGCAAAACTTGGAATCCGTCAAGGAATGTGGGGAGCTGTGAAGAAAATTGAGCCCGGTTTACGTGCATATCAAAAGCAAAGATCCACTGGGTCTCAGCTGTCACGCTGTGCCTTCATGGCTCAAATCAATACAAAAATCAGCGCAGACTACCTCCGATCCCTGGAAAGTACTGTCAGCAATTCATCCGAAATTGAACGCCAGGATTTGTCCGAGCCGCATCCTGGGAAGAACATACCTAAACTCCTAGTAATTGGAGGGGCCATAGTCCTCGCATGTAGTCTCGACCGGGGACTCTTGACCAAGGCAGTTATATTCGGAGTTGCCCGAAGGTTCGCAAAAATGGGGAGGAAGTTATGATTCAAATGCTTCCTGAACTGACACCCTGGTGCTGTTGAATGTCTTCACCACAGGAGGTGAGAGATTTGTCGAGATGGCCCACTGTAGCTAACAAAATCCTTTGAGAAGGATGCGGGGCGATGTATTTTCATTCTTTAGATCATTTTGATTTGGTGAGCGGTGAAGCTAGCCTCTGGTCGGGGGAAGCGATGACAATACTTGTATTAACCGACCATTCTTAATGCCATTGGAGCACCCTGTACTTGTAGGAATAACAAAGAACAATGCCATTGGAGCGCCTTGTACTTGCAGGAATAACAAAGAATGCCGAGTGTCCCGTTTTTAAGCTTTGTTACATGACATGAGAGAATGGCTGTGGAGAGAGTGAACTTAGACTCTGTTCTGGTAAAGATGATCCTCTGGAGGAGATTGCCTCGTTAGTACTCTTGCCATTTCAAAGTCTCCATGTTCCGAGGTTACTGGATACTGCTGGGAAAACTAAGGACAGGGTTTTTGTAGGATGAGAAATTGCCAGAGTGAGCTCATCAACCTTCTTTGATTCATCACAGCTCACTTGCCCCTGAGTTCTGATTCAGAGGATCGTCCGAAGTTCACCCGTCGGCACAACTAAAATGTCCTTGCCCGGCGGAGCCCAACCAGACTGGGTCGGGCTTATAACTATAATGTCCTTGCCGTGTCCTGCCCAAATTTGTCGTTGAGACCTAGTGGAGTTTACAAGCAATTGGGCTGGTACCCACCTATTATCAGGGACCGGGTAAGGGTAAACGATTTGGCAAGGGATTGACCTGAAAGGTTTAGTTTTTTTTTTTTTAAAGAATGGAAAAGTTAAAAAGTTTAAGGAGGGAATGCACTAATGAGAGATTCAATATGCCTCCCTTCGATCCCTCTGCCTCCTTTGCCAGCCTATCTCCCTGGTGTTCCGTCGCTCGACGCCACCGGCCGGTTGCCTGGTCGCCGGTTTGCGACTGTGGCCAAGACGGGTCTTTAGTTCCTTTAGCCCTTTCATCTCCCAAAACTGATTCCGGTGACTTCTTGGGCCCTGCGGCCTTTAGTTCCTTTAGCCTTTTCGGCTCTAGCCTCTAGTTTACGTATGACAAAACCATAGAAATAAACAAAATAGTCAACTGAAAAACATGCATAAAAGCTACTTAAAAATCAGAGTAATGTTATTCATGGGGATATCATCACTTACGAGTTACCAAAGCATCGGTTACTTCTGCCTCAACCCCCCAAATCTTGTGATCGAACAAAGTGAAGAAAAAAAGAAATACACAATCCGTGTTACTGTTGCTAAAACAGAGAATTGCTGCAAATCTTGCACCACAGGGTTCTACAATCAGCCCCAGCGTTACGCAATTCAAATCTCGAACGCCAAAAGGAAAAGCAAAAGAATCCCCTGTTTCTGTGATGAATCAACTTTCCCGTCATGAGCTTCGGATGATGATGATGATGGTGATGGTGATTCTCAGTGAGAGACGATGGTCTCGAAGCAGTGAATCCCGTCGAGCTCCGGGGCGAATCGTGGGGAGCTCTCCTTCTGCTTCTCCTTCTTCTTCTGCTCTGTAACGTCGCCGCTCTTGCTTTCCGTCCTCGGAACATTGGGTGCTCTTTTGCTGCGCTGAAGCAGCGAGGCATCGCCGCCGGCGATGGTGCTGAGCGCCGGCGGGAGATGGGCCTTCACCTTCTGGCCGGAGAGCTTGGCGCCGAGAAAATCAAAGGAACTGAAGATGGAATTCATCGTCGCGCTTTCTTCTTGCTTTCCTTGATGATCGGCTGTTTCTTGAATCTCTTTGACGATGTCTGTTTCTTGAATCTCGAGAGAGAGATGGGAGAGAAAACTCTTTTGAGGAGTTTCGGAATGATTAGTGAATTATATATACGAAGGGATTAATTTGGGGTTTCTTTTTTTGGCTTAGTGTAGAGGATCACATACGCATTAGGAGTGGGAAAAGGCCCTAGATGCTTCTTTAATTCTTATATTATATTTTTCAAATTATATATCTAAATCTGGTCAACTGAAAACATCGTATCGGATTAATTTCTCAAATTGTATATATAAATCTTGTCAACGAAAAACATGGAGTCAGCTTAATGCTTATATTATTATTATTTTGTCAAATTGTATACGCTTGCCCTGAACTTCAATATTTTCATAATATCTATGCGAATTTCCGTTTGTTATACCCATTAATTTTTCGTTATTTTTTCCATTAGACTTGTGTGATGCATGGTGGTAACATAATGAGAAAAGACTATTAACTGGAACACTGATGATATAAAAACTTAACGTCAATAAAACTATTGGGCAATTAAATTTTATTGAATTTTGATAAATATGGTCACTTTAATAGAACTACATAAGGCATCGATTTTTTTTTATTTAATCTAATTCTGTTGATCTCGTGATCTGTTTATAGGTTTTCTATTCCAAGTAACCGATGTGCCAACATTTCACGATTACAACAGTGCTTAGAAAAAATACTTCTATCATTATCAGTGGAACTAATTTTAATTCTAAGGATAAATGTTTGAAACACAAAACTTCTGTGGATTGTATGCCAAAACCATGCCATGCACAATCCAAGTGTTTTTTTTTTTTTTTATGGTCGGATGCACAATCCAAGTTTATAGCGTTTGCTTAAAAGAGAAGTATCTTCTTAAGCACCGTTATGCAATTTAGATAGTTCCTTAAATAACATGTTTAAAAATGATTGCAGTTTGAAAATTGGAGGATCTTGATAACAAGGAAACCCTACCGCGTCTCAAGAGGCGACTGAGTAATTTTTTTAAATTAAATTACTAGATTAGAGCAATCGGTGTATTAATGCAACTTTCCTTCATTAGAAAGGAGTTTGACCCACGTGTTCTTGGTTATCTTGTCACGACAACTTTCCTTGATAAGCAAGGAATTTGACCCTCGTGTTCATGGTTATCTTATCACGAAGACACATATTTTATGCTTATGCTGGACAGAATAAAGTTTGAATTGATGGCGGATTAATGGTTAATCAATAATTAAATTTGTGTGCTTTTTTTTTTGTCGGAAAATTCGTGTGCTTTACCATTCCATTATTTACACATGAGATATTTTCATTTTTAACCACTTGTTTGACCATTTGATAACTAAGCTTTGTACGGACACAAGGATAGTGGGGGATAATCATAGAGTTAATCTTTGATAGAATAATTAAACATTAAACTACGTCTCCATCTACAATTTTAAGCTCTTAGTAATGCTCTCACAAAATTTCACGTAATATTTAGAGGATGAGATCTCAATTAATATTTCAACACTTCATACTCGGCAAAAGAATCAAACTAGAATAATTAAGTGTTAAATCACGCATTCATCTATTACTTTAAATTTAAATACAGTTAGTAGTGGTCTTACATTAATCCGACATAAAATGAAGCAGACACTACAGGGTCAGGAAAGGTGTTGGGTGAAGAAAACTTTACTATTACGGAATGATATCTAAATCGTTAAAAATTCATCAAAATTGATTAGACATAACGGAACATGTGAGTTTTTCTACTTGGTGGGGAAATCGATTGTTTTTGAGATGATCCCGTCCTAGAAGAATGGGAAACCCATAAAGTTATTCCGTGCGGCGAAGAAGGTGGCCGACAGTATTGTGCTTTCTTTTTTTCTCAGAGGAAATTTGAACGTGGCCGTCCAGAGGCGAAATCAAATACGCCGAGGATTCGCACGAGCTGGGGCCCAGTTGGCTGCTTCAGGACCGCACGTCATGATAAATCGACAAGCAAAAATCCTAGGATGCATGTGGGTTTCTGGCGACGCGACACTTATTTTATTAAAAGTTAAATGGAAATCTTGGATATGTCTTTGAACTCGCAAAAATTGCAAAATATAAGAAGCTGTTAATGTAATAGTCTGATAATACTGTCGGTTATTTTTATCATACGATCTCTCAATCAATGAGTATTTTATGCAAAACACGCGATGATGATACGTGAATCTATAATCGAGATTGTACCTTTCCTTACTATACGGTTAGATAAACATTTTTTGTTTGTATAATAAATTGACACATGGAGACGCTTTTTCTCTCTCTTCCGTAGGGTTCTTTCCTCTCCCTTCGTATTCATAATGCTGTTTTCTTCAACCACGGTGGAGGGGAGGATTTGTGCCAAATCTCTCCCTTTGCTCCTTTTACCATTCACTTTTTTCTTTGGCTGATTTGGTTATCTGTTATTCTTTTTCTGACCTAGTCTAGATCTCGAAACTTCTCTATCCCATTTAGGAGATGTTTTTACCTGATCTAGTATAAATTTGGATTTTCTTTTTTTTGCGTGTATGATTTTGGGTTTCGCTTCTCTTGGATTTTATTGGTACAAGAAACAATTCGCACTGAGAAGAGACAAGAAACAAAATTTGATAGGAAGGAGACGAGAAGGAAAAGATGATAGATGAAAAACCAAAAAATTTAAAAATATATAAAAACAACTATTAGAATAGAAATTAATATCAATGTAATAAATAAGTGTTGTTGTTGGAGGTGTGGGGGGTGGTGGGTTAGGGGGATGAAGATGGGGATGAAAAGAGAAATCAAGGAGGAAGAGCAAAATAAAAAAATGGGTCGTGAAATCGAAAAGGGAAAACTAAACAAAAAAAACAAGGAAAAACGTAATGAGGGTTTTGAGAGGGAAGTGGCGTTGTGTGGAGGTCGTAACAGAATATTAAAAACAAAGAAAAGAAATACGGCGGAGACTTGAAAGAGGGGAAAGAAGAAAAACACAGCAACAGGAACAAGGGGAAGAAAACCGAAGAAAACAGAGAAGAAGAAGAGTCCAGATAAGGACTAAAACTAAAGAGAAAAAAAAAAATCAGAATATGAGAGAAAAGAGAAAGAAAAAACGACATAAAAGAGAAAAAAAAACGAAAAAAAAAAAAGGAGAACAAAAAAGCAAAAAACAGGAAGAAAAAACAATCAAATACCAAAACAAAAATAGAAAAAAAAGCATAATATCTACCGAAAACACAAATAACAAAATCGGAAAGAAGTGACGAGAGGAGGAAGGGAGAGCGAAAGAGGGAGGGGAGGGGGGAAAGAAACAAAAAGAACAGAAAAAAAAACGGGGGGGAAAGGATGAGAGAATAAGAAAAAAAGGAAAAAAAGGTGGGACTGAGAAGTAGTCCGGAGAGGTGGGGAGGGAGGATAGAAGGGAGTGGAGGACGGGAGACGAGGGAGAAAGAACGATACAAGAGCCCGAAGGAAAGGATGACGGGGTAGGATTACGCACAGTACATGTGTAGATGAATCCAAAGACGGTAACCCATTTATGGAGGAGGCAGAGAAGACTGCAAGAGATGTGCGTGAACGAGAAACGCTGGGGAGGGGTAAAAGAGGCAGGCCAGGGAGAGGGAAGCAAAGGAGGTAGCTAGGATAGGGACAACGAGAACGAAAGAGAAGGGAACCAAAGAATTGGGGAAAGCGGGGAGAAGGGAATAAGACGAGTGACGGAGATTCAGAGTGTAGAAGAGAATCCGAATTGACTTTTTTTTTTTTTTTTACTACAACAGAGTCTGTTTTTGCAATGAATAATCAGACGGAAACGCTCAGGGGAGGAACGTGCGTTTCTAAACACGCTAGTTCCATGTAATAGGTGTGAACTGATTTAGGGTCTAGGTATTAGAAATTCAAGGAAAGGCAGGGCGAAATGAGAGAAACCTATCAAACGAACTCTTGGATTGATAGACAAAAGTGGAAATCCGGTGTTTCGCCGGTGGTATGGTTGGGTTGGCGTTGGATTTGCGCGGTCCCGCCCTAGGGTTGCTGTATGTGGGTGTTATGGTCGACGTGTGGAGAATCGTACAATTAATGGTTGGGCTGGGTGCATGTGAGTGAGGTCTCTGGGATTCCCCCTCGTCCTCATGGAGGGGGGTCCCCCGGAGCGAAGGGGATTCGAAACAAGGAGGAGGGTACGTGGAGGAAAGGGTTGGAGAGATAGAATAATGTGGATTTCTTGAAAAGTGATATAAGGAACCGTAGTATTGCATGATGGATGAGAGCCTTGGAATTCGGTCCTGATGAGTGGGACATTGAATGGTATAGTGAAGTTAAGGAATATTCGATTACATAGTGTAGTTAGTGAACCACCCCAGTATTCTGCAAATGCACTGGGGTAATAGAATACGAAGTTATTTCCCGTTAACACTATATTGTCGTATCAGGAGGCTAGGAAAGGGGGGAAGGATAAGTAGGAAGGACGGACGGGCGGGGTTGGAGGACGGTCGTTTGGGCAGGAGCGTCTGCGTGTAGTCGCAAGTGTTGTGGGGCCGGCCCGGACTTGGTGCGGAGCGGGGAGATGATGTGATATTGAAATGTATTGGGATTAGTATGTTATATTATTAATTTAGAGTTGGTAAGACCTTCCCCGAATGCAATTAGTAGGAGGAAAAAGAACGAAGAAAGGGAGAATATAAGGGGGTAAGAAGGAGGGGGCGGGGAGTAGAGAAGTTTTTCGTTGACATAAGAACACACCAAAGGAAAGAGGGGACAATAAAAAGACGGCGCGGCCACACGTTGTGAGAAGTTAAGGTCTGAGTGCCTCCGTCCTTGTGGCGGGGTTGCCACTCCCCTCAGAGTGAGTTATTGTCTCTTTTTGCCTCCGACCGGCCTGAGGAGCGTGTCTACGACAATCCATCTCCGCTTCGTGATTGGATAGGGTGAGAACACAGTTGAATAAAGAGCCAAAGGAGGGGGAGATGAAAGGGAAAAGGAGGAAATGCGACGTCGAGTGTGGGAGTAATAGGGAGGAAGTGTGGAGGACACTAAGACGTCGTTTGCTGTATCAGGACGGTTTATCGGTGTACAGGGAATTAGGTCATAATTTTTTAGTAGTTACTTTTGTTACTTTTTTCACGGAAGGCGTGACACAGTGAATATTGTTTTTGTCTCTCAGGCTTCGTAATTAGCGTTCCGGTATGCAGCTTCAGTTTTTCGTGAGGGAGACTGAGGAGGATCAGGGAAGATAGAGGTAATAATTCTAATAAGTAGTGATATATTATCAAGATGGGCGGGCAACTAACGAAAAAGAGGGGATGAACCATAGGCGGATTCACATACCGTTTTTGAATATGGTAGCTGGGATTGAGAGAATGGAGTTATTCTTATCACTTCACAGTAATATATTTTGTGATTGTCTGTAAATTTTTTCCCTGTCAGCGCTAGATTTCCACTTTTTGTTTTCCTGATCTTTTTTAGGGATTTGAGGTTTGTTGCTTTTTTTTTTTT
>JAGVVM010012895.1:0-13023 GCA_019149425.1 Psidium friedrichsthalianum
AATACCCTTGTCTTAACACTGGGAAAATGCTCATGACGGAATTGGTTAATCATGGACTGCAGGGCAACATATTACTTGCTGAATAATTGTTTTCCCATCCTCGGTGCAAGAAAGAGAAGAATGTACTACTTTTTGCCAGGGTACCTCAGAAGGATCTTGCACTTTTTCAACCTCTTTTCTCTCTCCAAAAAGGTGGAACAATTTAAATCCATCTCCTGCTAAGAAAAAAGTAGTAGTTCAGTTCCCACTGGATGATAACACAAAATGGACAGAAAACATGATCCTCTCAGTTTGTTGTTTAGTCTTGAAGTCTTAGTTCTTAGTAACTTTGCCATTTACTGCGCTTGTTTGGTATCACACCTGTTGATATAGATTGCAAACAGATAACTACAATCTGTTACAAAAGATTTTCTTTGTAAGTACTAAGTAAGCTTGTACTCAAAGCTTCCTAATGTGTTCTTAACCAATAGAAAGAGTCGTATCTGAGACAAACCCAGTTGTAAGCAACACATTAGGAATCTTAGAGAAGCGCTGAACCTCTGCGTTGCAACATCTGAAGCTTCATGCACCCTCTCTGTTTCATACGAAACTTATTCTATATCACTCTATTCTGTCTTGATAATTGTTTGGATGGATTCCATACCTGCAATTGTTCGGCAGACAAGCATTGTCCCTTATCGTTTGTCCAGAGTGCCGTGCAAGTCCCCATCACAAGCAAGTAGCTAATACAAAATATAACGGCATCTGTGACAATCTACAGGTACACCATAAATCATCAGATTGGACTATCTTTCACCTTGGAAAAATCCACGTACCAAAGAAATGCAGCTCTCAAGAGATAAGCTAACTTGAACTAGTTAATCAGTAAATGCTCCACAAATTGGAAGCTCATAAGGATTGAAGCCTAAAATTACATCAACCAACGCAAGCCCACGAGAGTCACCAGGGAATTTTCCCTCATTCAATGCAGTGCAGATGGAATCACAGACAGAAACCACTACTTAGCCATAAAATCTATGCCTTAGCAATGAGTTTTGATAATCACCCACATTGCTATATAGTCCAATACGAGCCCAAATCTTTTTCTAGTTACCCACAAACAAAGAATGCATCTCTCTAACCATGTCTAGTCATACGAAGCTAGAGAGTCAAGGACCAAATTAGAGTTTAACATTAGAAATACCCAGAAAATGGATGGGCATAGTGTAATCGAGAACTCAAAAATCACCCAGCATTCCAACGAGGGTCACAGACAAAGGGGAACCTTGTCAAGCTGGGATCAAACGGAGTTCAATGGAACTAATCCTCCACCGCGAAGTCCAACACAAATTTCCTAATAAAGCAGATCAGAATAAGATGTACAGTGATACATCGGACGTTTGCAACACAAATTCGCTGTCACATTGCTTGCAACTGATGAGAACGAACAAGGTGGTGCGAGTGGGCAATCCTCTGCTACATGAGTTACTTGACTTGAGCGATGTTGCTATTGGTTTAGTTACCTCGTCCATCGTCGAAGGGGACGATGCTGGTCCAGGTCGACCCCTTCCCTTCAACCCCATTGTCGTCGTGAGTTTCTGTCTTCGCCGCCGATGCCAGAACTGCGACATCTCCCCTTTCCATTCTCATAGCCATTGTTCTCATTCTCATCCACTTCGTCTGGCTCTGGTGCAGCTTCTTGATCATCACCGTCATTGTCGTCTGACTTTTGTTCTTTGAAACTGCTAAAAACCCACAGTAATGCCACGTTAACTGGGCATTGATCGTGAATGTTCCAAAGAGGGGGGCGCATTTTGATTACAATCAGACAAGACCATGCGTTGGGGAAAAAAAAAAATTGGTTCTTTGAAGATTTTTTTGACTGTAAAACCAAAAGCTGCATGAACGTTTGGCCTGTCGAAGGTTCATCTGTTCTTTCTTAGCGCGCAGGTGGTGGTATCGAGACAAGATCGCCAGTCGGGGCGGGCACGAGCAGGTTCAGATTCAATCGAAGCAACCCCCAAGGAGGGTGAAGATCTCAAACGCGAGTTGAATCTCCCCACCCAACTTTTTTACGTCCCTTTCTTTGGACTAAAGAGGAGTCATGCAACGTGCGGTCTTTCGTTTCATTCCATGGCCGCGAAGACCATCGAAGTTGAAGGTGCATATACCAAGCTTTGTAAGCCGCGATTAAAATCTTAAACGGCACCTCCTCAGGATCATCACGAATTATTATAACGGAATAGAAGAATTTGCACATCTTGTTTGGAATCCATTAAGAATGATGTGGAATATTAATAAACAAATGCTCTAAAGTTTCTTGTCTATCCTGAGATGACTACTTTGTGCATTAGGATTAGAAAAAAGATTAGAGCTATGTTTATAGAATTTTTAACCAGACTCTTTCATCACGGACCAAGCTCAACTCGACCCATATTTATCAGCCTCATATTAGATTAATTAAGAATCTTTATATTTTTCTTTATTAGATCAGTCGGTAATTATAAATATTGATTAATTTTGCCCACATGAAAGAACTCTTACATTCTCCTGCTTGAGATATATTAGAGGTTAGGGCATTGCATTTGTAATGTGATAGTCATCGACTCGATTCCGACAGCTTGCCCCCCCCCCCCCCCCCCTTCCTTTTCCAATTGTATTATATATGTGCATTTTTATGTTGGTTTAGAGATTGTTCTTAGTAGTCAATCCAATCCCACAAGATCTCTAACATCGAATCATAGAATCAAGCGATTCATGAGCTTCAACTAACAAGGGACCTCCTCAGGCAGTTACAATAAGGGAGGCAATACCCTCGCCCCTTCCCATTCTCTCTTCAATGGACTAGAAAATGGCTAGTTATGTGGACCCACTCAAGATTGAATGGCGGTCTAGTCCGATTCCCAATTCCTAGTTGAGTCAATAGAGCCATTGGGCAGTTCTCAATTTTTTGTGAAATTGGTCCTTAATAGGTGATTCCTTATTCCAAAATCGGGAACCCACCACCCTAAAACCGATCACCTTTAAGACTTGGGTGCTAGCATTGAGGTCCTGAGCCTGTGATTGATGGATATGGACCAAGGCATCGTGGACTTGGAACGAGCGTTAGGGTTTCTGATCCAGCCATCGATATATGATTATATTTTGGGAAATGATTTTTAAAATTTTAAAGAGAAAATCATTTCATTGAATGTAAGTACACATATTTCGTCGACTAGAAAAACTTTTTCCATCTATTTAGTTTTCTACAGGATTTAAATGCCTTTAAAAAAATGATAAAAATGATTTTTGAGAAACAAACAGAATGAATTTAACTTCATATGGTTAGTACCATATAAAAATTCTAGCCCTTTGCTTCACAACACAAATTAGTACCTCGCGACATATTTACCTCAAACGAATATTCTGCTTCTGTGTCAATGCGTGTGACGGAAAACCGCAAGACGAATCTGACATGGAGACCGGCACATTCGACATTGATCCATACGTATGCGCATCTACATAGGGCACATTTGGTTCGGATACTAACTACGTATTTGATTTGAGATTTTGTAATGATATTATGTTTGGGAGAAAGAGAGAGGGGCAGTTTTGTCCTCGTGGCAAAGCCCTAAACCCCCCATCCGACCTGGAAGAGCTCGTCCATGGTCGAACCTCGAAGCTAGATGGAAGCTGCGCTCAAGACCAAGCCGACGTCGCACCTCCTCCCAACGCCCCAGAACAGCAGCAGCAGCAGCAGCCGCAGCCGCCACTCTCCAAGAACGCCCAGAAGAGGATCCTGAAGCAGCAGCGGTACGAGGCGAAGAAGGCCGAGAAGAAGGCGCAATGAAGGAGCACAAGAAGCGGGAGGCGGAGCGGAAGCGCAAGGAATGGGAGGAGGCCCTCGGGAGCGCGACCGAGGAGGAGCGCTCGAAGCTGATCGAGTCGAGGAGGGAGCTCCGGAGGGAGAGGATGGAGAAGCGGTCGGAGGAGCGAGAGGGGAAGCTCCGGCGGCTCGAGGGCGCGAGGGAGAGCGGGCAGAAGATCGTGATCGACCTCGAGTTCGCTCACCTCATGTCGGCTAACGAAATCAGCAGCCTCTGCCAACAGGTAAATTCGTCAATGCGTTTGTCCAAGTTTCAATCTTTGCTTTGTGGATCGAACGAATTTGGTGGGGTCGGCTTCATTTCTTGATTATGAGGCCACATAGAACGGAAAGATGGAATTAACACATCAATGCTGTAACTAAATTGGTATTCTGGTCAGTCTAACTGCAAATGATAGCCAGAAATGAATTGGAAGAGTAATCAAAGAGTTATTTGCATTGGGCCGGTTCGGTTCTTGATTGTGATTTATATCGATCTGTTTGCTCCTCATTGATAATACTTTCGCTTTGTTATTGATTGCACTGATAAAGTCTGCAGATTATGTACTGCTACGCGGTGAATGGGAGATGCGCGTATCCCTGTCACTTGTGGCTGACCGGATGCCGAGGAGAAATGGGGAGCCAATTGCAGAGGATACCAGGATTTGACAAGTGGTTTGTCGAGAAGGAAGGCCGATCTTATGTCGAGGCATTGCAGGATCGGAAGGAGAATTTGGTGTACCTGACGGCCGACTCGGAGAACGTGCTCGATGTGCTCGATCAGAAGAAGATTTACATCATCGGTGGGTTGGTGGATCGCAACAGATGGAAGGGGTTGACCATGAAGAAAGCAGAGGAGCAGGGGATACAGACTGCGAAGTTGCCCATCGGGAATCACTTGAAGATGTCGAGCTCTCAGGTACAAAATGTCATTTCTCTTGCTAATCTGAATTGAATTTCGGAATCATGGGTTGGTATGTTTGGTAATTTTCGAGTTGAGAGTATGTCTATTGAGCTCAGTTAATGCTAAATGGTGGAGTTTTTGCTAGCACACGCTATGAAGCTGAGCAGTAGTCTATTACCTTTGAATGCAAAGTATTGTTGCAATTCATAGTGCTATTGTGAGGCTGGACTTCTGTGCCATAGAAGGTTGTGATCATTTCTACCTTTTACCGTCTTCGGAGACCCTAGATCGGTCTTATCTGCGTACTTGTTTTAGCTGGATGTCCTCTTTTCTTGGTAAGCCTTTGGCTTTGATGGTTCTCTTTGCAAACTGGTGTGATCTAACTTTTGGAACAGAATTCTTGTCACGTAGCCCCCATCTGTGCTTTTGAAATCTGGAATCAGGTGTTTTCTGTCTTTACAAACGTGAATGTCTGGCGAAAATTTGTTTATTGACAGTTCTGTAAGATTCCCTTGCTTTACCCTTTCCGCACTTGCTGTTGCAAATCTAAAAAGTAGAATGTCTTATTTCTTAATCACAGGTCCTTACTGTGAACCAAGTCATGGAGATACTCCTCAAGTTCTTGGAGACGAAGGATTGGAAGGATTCCTTCTTTCATGTGATTCCTCAGAGAAAACGATGTGAAGCGGATTCAATCCAGTCCCAAGGCGAAGCTGAAGAGGAAGAAAATGTAGAGGACAATCAGTCCGCGAGTGACAAGGAGCATGTCGAAGTTCCACATCCTAACTGACCTATAGATTAGCGGTAACTCATATTTGGTTAATTTCCTTACATGCAATTGCAAAAAGGGAAAGCAACAATCACAAGCTCATTGATGATCGTCTGGCTCTGGGTCGGCATTTTTGTATCCTGTCGTCGCCCTCTCGATCCATCTCTGATTCGAGGCTTTGAGAAGATATAACCTTTTGTTATCATCAATGGGTTCTCTAAATGCGTGCTGGCTTCTAATATGCCTTTCTTCTAGATGGTCACAGCAAATGCTACTTTTGGAGTAGTGTCACCATGTGGGAAGGGAACTCTTTTGCACTTATGCCCTGAATACATAGCATGGTCACCTTTTCATCCAACCATAAGAGCTCAATCGACGCGAGCAAGTGCATTGGAGGTAAGATGTTATGTTACGCTCCAGAAAAGAGAAAGTCTTTCTTGTCCTGGTTCTTCAAATGAAGTCAGGAAAATGCCAAGATGTTACTGTTTTATTTCCAAAATCTACAGTTCAAACTCAGCTCCAACAGACTTCAACCTCCTTCGTTAACAAGCTAGGCTACCTTTCTTCCATTGGTAAGGAAAAAAAAAGAGGAATTTAAAGAGCTAGGTCACTGTCCACCTACATTCAAGATAACATGATGCATCATTCGAACTGGCCATGAGCCTCACCATTTCCAATAGCCCCATTCGAAGAGCCCTCATGGCTAGTATTACCATCTTTGAAGTACCCGCCCATCGGCGGAGCTCCAAAGTAAGCAGGTTGGGGGCCGCCGGGCCGGCCATTGGGAATCCCCGAGTGAAAGCAGCAGGAACCCCCAAGTTGCCTAGTTCGACCTCGCCCCTCTTCATGAAGGGCTCGCCCCTCAGGGACCCGCGGTCACGCCTTCATCTCGCGGTAGCGGTGGAGGTAGATAGTCAGGGGCTCGATGTAATCGTCGAACCCGAGCTTGCTCATTGGCCCAAAGGACGTCCTCGCTGTGATGGTCTTTTCCGCTGCTCGTGCTGGCACCGGTCGTTGGCCTCCCATGGATGAAGCCTGATGTACCCGACACGCAACTCCTATGATCGTCTCCTTGGCGTCGTCCGAGATCTTTGCATGCGGGGGAGGATCTTGCGCATGATCCTGATCACGTTCGCAATGGGCATGAACCGGTCCTGCTTCCCTCACGGTGCACTCGCTGTTCTCATCTGCATTTGAATGTTTGTTGCTACTGTTTGCGGCAGCAATCGAGCCTGTGTGGTTTCCGTCGGCGACCGTCATGCCGATTTCGTGGGTCCTGAGATGGAATGCGAGAGCATTCCCATCGGCCCCCGAAAAAAGCGAAGAGTCAACCAGCTGATCTCATCACCCGTGATACAGAAAACCATTCGGAACGACATGCAGACCGACAAACATGATCCAAACGTCGGCCTCATAGTAAGGAACAAGGCTCTCAATCTTAGGCAGTACCCCACTGCTGGCACCCAGGCGAAGATTCGAGGAGCCTTGTTTCTTACATGGAG
This sequence comes from Psidium friedrichsthalianum, assembly GCA_019149425.1. NCBI lineage: Eukaryota > Viridiplantae > Streptophyta > Magnoliopsida > Myrtales > Myrtaceae > Psidium > Psidium friedrichsthalianum. Next base: position 6,999 of record JAGVVM010012895.1, read on the forward strand.
AGCCGACGCTTTGGATCATTTTTGTCTGTCTGCATGTCGTCGCGATTGGTTTGTCGGTATCACGTTTATGAGATCAGCTGGTTGACTCTTCCGCTTTTTTGGGGGCCGATGGGAATGCTTCGCATTCATCTCAGGACCCGAAATCGTCCATGACCGGTCGCCGGACGGAAACCACACAGGTCTCGAATTGCTGCCGCAAAGTAGCAACAAACATTCAAATGCAGATTGAGATAACAGCGAGTGCACCGTGAGGTAGGCAGACCGGTTCCTGCCATTGCGAACGTGCTCAGGATCATGCCGCAAGATCCTCCCCCGCATGTCAAAAGATCTCGTACGAACGCCCAAGGAGACGATCCAGGACGTGGCGTGTCGGCGTACATCAGCTTCATCACTGGGGAGGCCAACGACGGTGCCAGCCCGAAGCAGCGGAAGACCATCACGAGCCGAGGACGTCCTTTGGGCCATGAGCAAGCTCGGGTTCGACGAAATTACATCGAGCCCCTGACTATCTACCTCCCCGTACCGCGAGATGGAGATACGACGTCGCGGGTCCCTGAGGGGCGAGCCCTTCATGAAGTAGGGCGGTCCGACTAGGCACTTGGGGGTTCCTGCTGCTTTCATACTCGGGGATTCCCAATGGCCGCCGGCTTGGCCCCCAACCTGCTTACTTTGGAGCTCCGCCGATGGGCGGGTACTTCAAAGATGGTAATACTAGCCATGAGGGCTCTTCAAATGGGGCTATTGGAAATGGTGAGGCTCATGGGCCAGTTTCGAATGATGCATCATGTTATCTTGAATGTAGGTGGACAGTGACCTAGCTCTTTAAATTCCTCTTTTTTTTTTCCTTACCAATGGAAGAAAGGTAGCCTAGCTTGTTAACGAAGGAGGTTGAAGTCTGTTGGAGCTGAGTTTGAACTGTAGATTGTGGGAAATAAAACAGTAACATCTTGGCATTTTCCTGACTTCATTTGAAGAACCAGGACAAGAAAGACTTTCTCTTTTCTGGAGCATAACATAACATCTTACCTCCAATGCACTTGCTCGCGTCGATTGAGCTCTTATGGTTGGATGAAAAGGTGACCATGCTATGTATTCAGGGCATAAGTGCAAAAGAGTTCCCTTCCCACATGGTGACACTACTCCAAAAGTAGCATTTGCTGTGACCATCTAGAAGAAAGGCATATTAGAAGCCAGCACGCATTTAGAGAACCCATTGATGATAACAAAGGTTATATCTTCTCAAAGCCTCGAATCAGAGATGGATCGCGAGGGCGACGACAGGATACAAAAATGCCGACCCAGAGCCAGACGATCATCAATGAGCTTGTGATTGTTGGCTTTCCCTTTTTGCAATTGCATGTAAGGAAATTAACCAAATATGAGTTACCGCTAATCTATAGGTCAGTTAGGATGTGGAACTTCGACATGCTCCTTGTTACTCGCGGACTGATTGTCCTCTACATTTTCTTCCTCTTCAGCTTCGCCTTGGGACTGGATTGAATCCGCTTCACATCGTTTTCTCTGAGGAATCACATGAAAGAAGGAATCCTTCCAATCCTTCGTCTCCAAGAACTTGAGGAGTATCTCCATGACTTGGTTCACAGTAAGGACCTGTGATTAAGAAATAAGACATTCTACTTTTTAGATTTGCAACAGCAAGTGCGGAAAGGGTAAAGCAAGGGAATCTTACAGAACTGTCAATAAACAAATTTTCGCCAGACATTCACGTTTGTAAAGACAGAAAACACCTGATTCCAGATTTCAAAAGCACAGATGGGGGCTACGTGACAAGAATTCTGTTCCAAAAGTTAGATCACACCAGTTTGCAAAGAGAACCATCAAAGCCAAAGGCTTACCAAGAAAAGAGGACAATCCAGCTAAAACAAGTACGCAGATAAGACCGATCTAGGGTCTCCGAAGACGGTAAAAGGTAGAAATGATCACAACCTTCTATGGCACAGAAGTCCAGCCTCACAATAGCACTATGAATTGCAACAATACTTTGCATTCAAAGGTAATAGACTACTGCTCAGCTTCATAGCGTGTGCTAGCAAAAACTCCACCATTTAGCATTAACTGAGCTCAATAGACATACTCTCAACTCGAAAATTACCAAACATACCAACCCATGATTCCGAAATTCAATTCAGATTAGCAAGAGAAATGACATTTTGTACCTGAGAGCTCGACATCTTCAAGTAATTCCCGATGGGCAACTTCGCAGTCTGTATCCCCTGCTCCTCTGCTTTCTTCATGGTCAACCCCTTCCATCTGTTGCGATCCACCAACCCACCGATGATGTAAATCTTCTTCTGATCGAGCACATCGAGCACGTTCTCCGAGTCGGCCGTCAGGTACACCAAATTCTCCTTCCGATCCTGCAATGCCTCGACATAAGATCGGCCTTCCTTCTCGACAAACCACTTGTCAAATCCTGGTATCCTCTGCAATTGGCTCCCCATTTCTCCTCGGCATCCGGTCAGCCACAAGTGACAGGGATACGCGCATCTCCCATTCACCGCGTAGCAGTACATAATCTGCAGACTTTATCAGTGCAATCAATAACAAAGCGAAAGTATTATCAATGAGGAGCAAACAGATCGATATAAATCACAATCAAGAACCGAACCGGCCCGATGCAAATAACTCTTTGATTACTCTTCCAATTCATTTCTGGCTATCATTTGCAGTTAGACTGACCAGAATACCATTTAGTTACAGCATTGATGTGTTAATTCCATCTATCCGTTCTACGTGGCCTCATAATCAAGAAATGAAGCCGACCCCACCAAATTCGTTCGATCCACAAAGCAAAGATTGAAACTTGGACAAACGCATTGACGAATTTACCTGTTGGCAGAGGCTGCTGATTTCGTTAGCCGACATGAGGTGAGCGAACTCGAGGTCGATCACGATCTTCTGCCCGCTCTCCCTCGCGCCCTCGAGCCGCCGGAGCTTCCCCTCTCGCTCCTCCGACCGCTTCTCCATCCTCTCCCTCCGGAGCTCCCTCCTCGACTCGATCAGCTTCGAGCGCTCCTCCTCGGTCGCGCTCCCGAGGGCCTCCTCCCATTCCTTGCGCTTCCGCTCCGCCTCCCGCTTCTTGTGCTCCTTCAATGCGCCTTCTTCTCGGCCTTCTTCGCCTCGTACCGCTGCTGCTTCAGGATCCTCTTCTGGGCGTTCTTGGAGAGTGGCGGCTGCTGCTGCTGCGCTGCTGCTGCTGCTGCTGGCTGCTGCGCTGTTCTGGGGCGTTGGGAGGAGGTGCGACGTCGGCTTGGTCTTGAGCGGCAGCTTCCATCTAGCTTCGAGGTTCGACCATGGACGAGCTCTTCCAGGTCGGATGGGGGTTTAGGGCTTTGTCACGAGGACAAAACTGCCCCTCTCTCTTTCTCTCAAACATAATATCATTACAAAATCTCAAATCAAATACATAGTTAGTATCCGAACCAAATGTGCCCTATCTAGATGCGCATACGTATGGATCAATGTCGAATGTGCCGGTCTCCATGTCAGATTCGTCTTGCGGTTTTCCGTCACACGCATTGACACAGAAGCAAAATATTAGTTTGAGGTAAATATGTCGTGAGGTACTAATTTGTGTTGTGAAGCAAAGGGCTAGAATTTTTGTATGGTACTAACCATATGAAGTTAAATTCATTCTGTTTGTAACCATATAAAAATTAAATTCATTCTGTTTGTTTCTCAAAAATCATTTTTATCATTTTTTTAAAGGCATTTAAATCCTGTAGAAAACTAAATAGATGGAAAAAGTTTTTCTAGTCGACGAAATATGTGTACTTACATTCAATGAAATGATTTTCTCTTTAAAATTTTGAAAATCATTTCCCAAAATATAATCATATATCGATGGCTGGATCAGAAACCCTAACGCTCGTTCCCAGGTCCACGATGCCTTGGTCCATATCCATCAATCACAGGCTCAGGACCTCAATACTAGCACCCAAGTCTTAAAGGTGATCGGTTTTAGGGTGGTGGGTTCCCGATTTTGGAATTAGGAATCACCTATTAAGGACCAATTTCACAAAATGAGAACTGCCCAATGGCTCTATTGACTCAACAGGAATTGGGAATCGGACTAGACCGCCATTCAATCCTTGAGTGGGTCCACATAACTAGCCATTGTTCTAGTCCATTGAAGAGAGAATGGAAAGGGGCAAGGGTATTGCCTCCCTTATTGTAACTGCCTGAGGAGGTCCCTTGTTAGTTGGAAGCTCATGAATCGCTTGATTCTATGATTCGATGTTAGAGATCTTGTGGGATTGGATTGACTACTAAGAACAATCTCTAAACCAACATAAAAATGCACATATATAATACAATTGGAAAAAGGAAAAAAGGGGGGGGCGGGCATGCTGTCGGAATCGAGTCGATGACTATCACATTACAAAATGCAGTGCCCTAATCTCTAATATATCTCAAGCAGGAGAATGTAAGAGTTCTTTCCTGTGGACAAAATTAATCAATATTATAATTACCGATTGATCTAATAAATAAAGAGATATAAAGATTCTTAATTAATCTAATATGAGGCTGATAAATATGGGTTGAGTTGAAAAGATATAAAGATTCTTAATTAATCTAATATGAGGCTGATAAATATGGGTCGAGTTGAGCTCAGTCCGTGATGAAAGAGTCTGGCTAAAATTCTATAAACATAGCTCTAATCTTTTTTCTAATCCTAATGCACAAAGTAGTCATCTCAGGATAGACAAGAAACTTTTGAGCATTTGTTTATTAATATTCCACGTCATTCTTAATGGATTCCAAACAAGATGTGCAAATTCTTCTATTCCGTTACAATAATTCGTGATGATCCTTGAGGAGGTGCCGTTTAAGATTTTAATCGCGGCTTACAAAGCTTGGTATATGCACCTTCAACTTCGATGGTCTTCGCGGCCATGGAATGAAACGAAAGACGCACGTTGCATGACTCCTCTTTAGTCCAAAGAAAGGGACGAAAAAAAGTTGGGCGGGGAGATTCAACTCGCGTTTGAGATCTTCACCCTCCTTGGGGGTTGCTTCGATTGAATCTGAACCTGCTCGTGCCCGCCCCGACTGGCGATCTTGTCTCGATACCCCACACTGCGCGCTAAGAAAGAACAGATGAACCTTCGACAGGCCAAACGTTCATGCAGCTTTTGGTTTTACAGTCAAAAAAATCTTCAAAGAACCAATTTTTTTTTTTCCCAACGCATGGTCTTGTCTGATTGTAATCAAAATGCGCCCCCCTCTTTGGAACATTCACGATCAATGCCCAGTTAACGTGGCATTACTGGGGTTTTTAGCAGTTTCAAAGAACAAAAGTCAGACGACAATGACGGTGATGATCAAGAAGCTGCACCAGAGCCAGACGAAGTGGATGAGAATGAGAACAATGGCTATGAGAATGGAAAGGGGAGATGTCGCAGTTCTGGCATCGGCGGCGAAGACAGAAACTCAACGACGACAATGGGGTTGAAGGGAAGGGGTCGACCTGGACCAGCATCGTCCCCTTCGACGTTGGACGAGGTAAGTAAACCAATAGCAACATCGCTCAAGTCAAGTAACTCATGTAGCAGAGGATTGCCCACTCGCACCACCTTGTTCGTTCTCATCAGTTGCAAGCAATGTGACAGCGAATTTGTGTTGCAAACGTCCGATGTATCACTGTACATCTTATTCTGATCTGCTTTATTAGGAAATTTGTGTTGGACTTCGCGGTGGAGGATTAGTTCCATTGAACTCCGTTTGATCCCAGCTTGACAAGGTTCCCCTTTGTCTGTGACCCTCGTTGGAATGCTGGGTGATTTTTGAGTTCTCGATTACACTATGCCCATCCATTTTTTGGGTATTTCTAATGTTAAACTCTAATTTGGTCCTTGACTCTCTAGCTTCGTATGACTAGACATGGTTAGAGAGATGCATTCTTTGTTTGTGGGTAACTAGAAAAAGATTTGGGCTCGTATTGGACTATATAGCAATGTGGGATCTCTCTCACAAAACCAACAAAAAAAAAAAAACAACAAAA
>JAGVVM010012897.1:0-13976 GCA_019149425.1 Psidium friedrichsthalianum
GGTAGAGTCGAGAGTTGACATTAGAAAGAGAAGAGAGGCAGGTGGCGGAATCCAATAGACAATCTAAATCCGGTTACATCGATACTCGCGGAAAAGAGAGTAAGAAGAGAAGAGTTCTATGAGAAGAAGAGGAGATTTAGAAGAGAGATTGAGAGATGAATAGAGAAAAGAGAGATATGAGAAGAGGGATTAAAGAAGGCTTAGGAGGAGCCTATGAGCGGCGAAATAGGAGAGTAGAGAGAGACAGTGTATGAGAGGAGAGACGAACTAGAGTAGAAGAGATGAGAATGAGGCTTGAGGAGAAGAGAAAAAGAGAGAGCATACGAAGAGAGACGAAGATAAGGAATAGTGGATCATGTATCGAATATAATAGAGGAGAGAGGGGGGGGGGAGAGAGATCCAGAAAGAGATGAGGAGATTGGGACGAGAGGGAACGTATTAGGTGTGAAGAGCAGAAGAACTTGAACGATTTGTCGAAAGAGAACGGAAGAGTGAGGTCAGATGAAGAGAGAAGAGAGATGTGAGAGTAGATTTGCGGCGTATGAGAGTATGAGAGATGAAGAGAGCGGAGACGAGAGAAGGAGAGAGAGCTTGGATGAATGAGAGAGAGACAACGGACCTCTAGGTGCCGGAGATATCAGGAAACCCCCGATCACCTGGATATGTAATATGGATAGATGCTGGCGGATTGACTGAGAGTGACGACCCTGACGAGATGGAGAAGGATTGAGGAGGAGACGTGGGAGGGGATTGAGGATGGAAAGAAGATTTCAACTCTTTTCCCGCGACGATGGGACCCATCTTAGAAAGAGAGAAATTTACGTTTTTTTTGTGGAAGAGACTGATGGAAGAAGAGAAGAGAATGCTACTGAAGAAGCATTGACGAGAGCTACCCGATTGATGAGGAGAGGAGAGAGCATCCCGCATTGAATTATGAGAGAAGGAGAGAGAGATGACGAGATTAGCGTAGAGAGAGAATATGGAATGAGAGAGAGAATTGAGAGGGAAGAGTACGATTATACAAGAAATGAGTTAGATGAGAGACGCACGAGCCCGGAAGAGAGAGTGCGGAGTGAACGAAATGCGCTTCTCTGAGGTCCGACGGAGAGTTGTATCGGAATCATGAGGGTCGAGAAGTGATTCCGAGATTCCAGAAGTATCCCAAAAGATGAGATTATGAGAGAGTGGACGTCTGTAATGTTTAGCAGTGATTGGGAGGATATGCTCGGAGAGTCAAGAGGAAAGAGAGACGAGAAGTTCTTCGGAGATGCAGAAGATGAGAGAGATATTGAAAAGAGAATCAGATGGAGAAAGAGACTGAGATATAATTATAAAGAGGAGCAGATTAGAGGAATGGGGGATTCCACCCGAGTAGCGAGAGTCAGACCTACGGTTAGACCGGGCCCGGAGTATGAGAATTGAGGAATTCAGAGACGAAAAGAAAGATTATTGAGAGATGAGAGAGAGTTGTTGTTCATGGTGTGATCCAGAATTGATTACTATATTGACGGAAGGAGAGAGAGAGGGGAGGACGACAGAGAGAAACCTTTGAGACGAGAAGAAAAGAAACCGGATAACACACTCGAATAATATTGGGGCTACGAGGAATATGAGGAACGAGAGAATCGGTGGTGACTTTGAGAGAGATGTGAACGTTGACAGTCAGCACAGAGAGAGAGTATGGCAGCAGAGAGAGAGGAGAACGGAGAGTGAGTAAGAGGAGCGAGAGTGAGTAGAGAGAGGTGAGAACAAAAAACCAGAGCTGATAGAGAAATGAAGAGAGATGGAGAGGTTATATGGCAGGAGGAATGAAGAAGTTTGCGACGAGATATGTATGGAGGTCTGAAATGAAGATGTTTAATTAGTAGAGCGAGAAGAAGGCGAGGAGATTCTGATGAGGGAAGATTTACGATGTCAGACCTGGAGTAGGGAGAGTGACGAGAATGATTGATGACCGCACACTCTGCTAGAGAGAGTTAGGAGGAAGCAGAAGGAGAGATCAATGAGTTTAGAGAGAAGAGAGAAGAGAGAGAGACGTGATTTGATGAAGAGACTATAGACCAATGTAATGGGCAATGAGTATGAGAAGAGAGACGGAGGAAGGGTGGATGACGACTTTTTGTGACTGAGAGAGGAGAGGGAGAGACGACCTAGAGTGTTAAATAAAATTAAAGAAGAGAATGAGAAGAGAGAGAGAAGGGAGATGACAGACGATGAGATAAAGATGTAGTCAGGAACAGGATGAAGGCTGGGTTGGCAAGCAGAGGAATTCGATGTGACGGACTCGGAACCTCGAGAGACATGACCAGAGGTTGTAGAGAATAAGGGAGATTATGGGGCCGTCGAGCTCGTTAGTGAAGACGATCACTGACGTAAAGGAGAACGAGACAAAAAGAGGAGATGAGCGACTGAAGACTCTGTCTTCCCGTTCTAAGGTCGAGGAATGGATGTACATATGGTGTGTTGAGAGAGATCGAGAGGAGGAGAGAAGAGAGGAGAGAGTGGATGGAGAGGCAGCATCTAGAGAAGGATTGCACGGGACCGAGACGTATTTAGGGCGTGATAGAGACCTTAGTTATGATGAGAGAACTATAGAGAAAAGTTATGAGGAAGGTCAGAAGAGAAGAAACTTGATCGAGAGAGTGTAAGATGGAATTGCGATGAGGACAGAAGAAAGGATACGGATGTGAGTTTGAGGACAGACACGTCGAGGAGAGTGAGAGAAAGTTTCCGATAGAGATTGAGAGTATGGAAAGTAGACGGAGAGGAACACGAAGAGAGATGAGTAAAACTAAGGACTTGACTGAGAGGGGGGGACGAGAGGTCTAAGAGAGAGAGAGAGGTACGGACGGAATTCTAAGGAGATAGAGAGACTGATGGAAAGTTGAAAACCTAAGGAGACGATCGAGAGAAACGTAGAGAATACTGGAAAGAGTTAGAGATGTGTGGGACACAAGAGAGAAGCGGAGTTGAGAATGAGAGAGCAGTGTGATGAGAGCCATGGAATTCGAGTAACGGAGAGCGAAGGAGCTTGAGAGAAATTTAGAGACCTGAGAGAGATCCGAAGCGATCAGACAGAAGAGAGGAGATGCGACGCGAAGAGCAAGAGGCATGAGGGATGAGAGAAAAGGATTGAATCCATATGCGGGTGAGAGAAGAAGAGATTTGAACTTAGGAAGATCAGGGCGAGGACTCGGGTAAAGAGAGGAGAAGATGATAAGGGCCTTTTGCTGCGATCTCGGATGAGAGGATGAGAGGAGCGAGAGAGAAGCGGAATCGGTGTAGAAGAAGAGAGATGGACGGAGACGAGCGATGTGAGACGTTCCAGTCTACGAAACGAGAGAGAAGCCCGAGAGAGGAAGAGATGCCGTTGGATATGAAAAGAACACTGATATCATCGAAGCGTGAGACAGATGCAGACGCTGAGCCTTGGAATTGAATTATTTGGAAGCTTAGTCGAGTCGATACTATGGATGACGACTAGACGGAGATATGAGGAGTCGAGATGGCCAGATGCACGAACTTACCTTTGATGAGAGGGTGAGGCGATGAGACGTAATATGACGGAGACCAATGAAGGAGAGTATTATGGAGAGGGAGATTAGTGACGAGAGCAGGAACGAGCTGAGGCACGGACAGAGATGAATAAGCATTAAACTAGATGCGGTGCTTGTGGGGTTGACACACGAGAGAGAGAGTGAGATACCTGAAGGCTGATCCCTGCGAAGGGAGTGGAATAGCTTGAATGTACAGAGATGCTACTAGTATGAGATCGACCGGAGAGAGAAACGACCTTCAAGAAGATAGATTTTGATAGTTATGTCTTCCGAGCGTGGGGAGATGAACAAGAGGAAGTATTGCTGTGTTGATCTGTTGAGAAACCCGGTCATCCATCTGTGTCTAATCTCATACGCGCTTGACGAGGAGAGAATGATTCGACTGTAGACGGACGAAAGTGAATGAAAGAATTTGCCATTCATATTAAGATACTATGAACCTTGGATAGATGAGAGGTTTGAATGAGGCGGAGCCCAAGTATTGATCGAGAGCTCGAGGTGAGAAGAGAGGAGATGAGAGTTTGGTATTGGGATGAGAGTGTCCTGCTGCGATGAGAACGAGCGTAGGACGAGGACAGAGTCAGGACTCGAGTGAGAGATGAGAGGACATCGTTCATATGAAGACTGGAGAGAGAGGAAGGAGGGATCGGGCGACAACAGAATGTGGGAGAACGTGGAGATTTTCGCAGGTGGGGAGTAGAAGATGAAGCCGTAAGAAGAGCCGACCCGTTAGAAGATGAGGAACAAGGAGAGCTGGGAGTCTTGGAGTCCAAGAAGAGGAGAAATGAGACGAAGAGAGATGTGACTGTCGGCGTCTACGGAGTGAGGAACGAGCAAATAGAAGACGAGAGATGAGAACGAGAGAGGTAGAGAGGGTATAAGAGTCGAGGTGGAGAGTAGATGAGATGAGAGATGGGTGCGAGAGTGGAGGATACAGAAGAATAGCATTTCTTAGTCTAATTGTTTACGAGATTATTTTTGAGTTTCCGGAGGGGAAGTGAAGAGAGAGAATCCTCTGTTGGTGGAGGGGAATGAATCGGGAAGGGGTTTTTTTGTGAATCTCATTTTCAAATTAAATAAAATTCTAGAAATTTCATTTTAATTCTGTAATTTTCAATTTTACATCCGAATCGTGCATCCCCCTCTAATTTTTGAAATTACAATTCAGTTCAAATATCCAGAGAGAATTGCCCAATTTTGCTAAAAGGACCAAAATATTGGCTGAGTTTAATTCAGTCCTGGAAGGCACTTAAAATCCATTAAAAATTTTCTAGAGACTGAATTGAAAATCAGAGCACATCACCCTCTAGTTTTTGGCCTTCTGAGTCCATTGGTGGTGCATTTTTGTAAAAAAGATCATTTAGGGCTTGAATTTTGCAAGATAGGTCCTCGGGTCAAAACTAGAAATTAGAGTTTTCATGCAAATACCCACATAATTTCGAAAAAAATTCCTTTCCAAATATAGTTCAAGTCTGTCCTGAGCAATGGAGACCGGGAGAGGTTGGACTGGTGAGATTCAGAGAGAACAACCAGAGAGACGGTTCCATCGCGACGAAAGGGAGGAATTAAAGAGCGAGAGTTGAGAGACGGAGAGTGGGTAGAGAAGATTTGGCAAGATAGGGACTTGCATTCGATTGAGAGGGGGTAAGAGTTGAAGGGAGGGAGAGAGAAGAGAGAGAGAGAGAGAGAGAGAGAGAGAGAGAGAGAGAGAGATAGAGAGAGAGGAGAGAGAGGAGAGAGAGAGAGAGAGAGAGAGAGAGAGAGAGAGAGAGAGAGAGAGAGAGAGAGAGAGAGAGAGAGAGAGGGAGGAGGAGAGCGTGGTTGGAGGTCGGCTATTGCTGTGCGAAGCTCACCCTGTGAAGGCTCGGTGAGAGCAATCTAGGGAGCATTCAGTCGCGTGTTTGTTTTCGAGAAGCTTCCCTGAGCCCTGAGGAGTCGATCGCTATGGACTAGACGGCTTGAAACCTCATAAAACTGTAAGTTCAGCCTTCGAGCTTCTTACGGTATATCCATGGCTGATTGTTCATCCGCTACTCATCTTTCGAATTCTTGTGTGCATTCTGTTCCCTAAGCTTCGCTAACCTCCTTCCCCTACGCTTCTGCCCTTGATTTTGCATAAATCCATCGAGCCAAACTTCTACACCTCGCGAATACGTTGTACCTTCGTCAGAGAGGTATGGTAACCTAGAGCTCGATCGGAGCCCCAGGTAAGTCTCCTGACCTCTTTGTGGTGCTCGCCTGTGAGTGAATCGCACTGTTATGCCCTGCCTTGGTTGCTAAGATCGCCATGTTTACCTCTCTGTAAAAGCTCTGATTATCTTGTTTTAGCCGTTAGATTTCACTAGATATTAGGTATGTTAATCTGATGTGGTCTGGGAGTGGATTGGCATTAGAATCTCGGCGATCGGAGGCGGTTTCCGCCGTTAGATCTCGTCGAACTTACTCCGGCCGTACGTTCCCGTAGTCGTCGCCAGGAAGAAGATGATGCCACGTCAGATGTTGACTCGGTCAACTCTGACGTGGCCCTGAAGTGGCACTTTCACAAACCACTAAAAATCGCTGACTCGGTCAACCTTGACGTGGCAATGACGTGTCTTGCCACGTCAAATTGATCATTATAACAGAATTGGCTGCGTAACAAACCTCATTCCAAGGGTCAGAATTCGTCCACGTGTCGAGATCTTGGTATTTTGGGGAGATTTTCATTTTTGTTCCAAATTTCCATAATCATTTCTAAAAATTAATAAAACTGATGGTTAGGATCCAGTCTTGGATTCAATCTCAACCGTAGGCTCGGTATAAGAAATGAAGGTCTGATCAGGGACACGTGTGAATTTGTAATCCTTCGGATTAAAGATGAGCGGGAGAATAAAAAATAGAATAAAAAATTCAAAAAAAGGGAAAAATTCATAAAAATAATAAAAAAATTATAAAAAAGAAATAATAATAATAATAATAATAATAATAATAATAATAAATAATAATAATAAATTTTTTAGAAAGTCTTAAAAATAAGGGAAATTCCTAAAAAAATATAATAAATAATAATAATAATAATAATAATAATAAATTTAAAAAAGAGAATAAAAAGAGTAAAATAAGACAAAAAATGTTTAAAAAAATAATAAAAATACAAAAAAATAAAATAAAATAATAATATATATATAAAATAAAAAAACATAAAACAATAAATAATAAATAATAAAATAAATAAATAAAATAAAATAAAATAATAAATAATAAAAAAATTCTAATTTTTTTAAAAATTAAAAAATATATAAAAATAAATAATAAAATAAAATAAAAATAAAAAAATTCAGGAAAATTAAAAAAATTCAAAAAAAATTCAAAAAAATACAAGGAAAATAGGAGAAATCCTGAAAAATTATAAAAAAAAATATTAAAATAATAATAATAATAATCAGAAAAAAAAAGAAAATAAATTATGAAAATCCTTAGAAAATTCGAGAAAATAAATAGAAATAAAAATACAAAAAAGGTAGGAAAATACAAATAAAAAAATCACAAAAGAGTCGTAGAAATTTAAGAAAAAGCATAGAAAAAAATTCCAAAAAAATGTAGAAAATGGTCAAGAAAATAGAGAAAATTCCAGAAAATGTGGAAAATGTTCCAAAAATAGGAAAATTCTTATCAAGTCTTAGAAAATTCTAAAAAACTCCAAAAAAATCCTAAAAAAATGTAGAAAAATTCTCAAAAATTGTGAAAAATTAGGGAAAAATCACATTCAACTGGTTTGACCTATTCTCACATTTTTTACTTCCCGAGCCTTCAAAAATGACCGTTTTGCCCCTCTGGTCAATCTGACCCAAATCATTCCAAATCATCCTTCAACCTAATATGTGTGTTTTATAGGCTTTAGGACTTCCTATGCTGTTTTGGACTTGACTTGACTTGACGTGACTTTTCCTTACTTTGATCTCTTGATTGCGCACTTATTTTTATGATTGTGATTGATAGGACAGATAATTCCATTGACATGAACCCATTAGATTTTTAGAACCTACCATACTCAAAGAATACCTGCATGAACTCTCTAGATCAAGAAATCACTCAACTTAGGTACCGAAAGGGCGTTAGTAGTAATATTGACGTAACTAAGTCCCCGAACCCAAAATCTCTGATTTCCACAGAATCGAGCGATACCTCTCATTCGCTCGATAGGGTTTCCAGTCATACCCTCCAAAGAATGACTGGTGGCGACTTCGAATGCACGTACACCGATGCACACGTCACCCGACCACACTAAAGTTTATCTCGATTTTGAAATTTCCTGACGTGATTTGGTATGGGCCTGGGAGGGCTCGAGCTGGGCCTTTCAATATCTCAAACGGGCCTGACAATCCATTAGCCCATCCCCCTTTCGAGGGAGGGTCACGACAATCATTACTGGTACATCATGAAGTCTCACGATGTGCCTCATATAGAGCTCGGCATATCTGTCCAAAGCAAAGTCCTTTCTCATTGCACTGAAATGTGCAGACTTCGTCAGTTTATCCACAAGACCAAATTGAATCATTTCCTTTTTGACTCCTCAGCAAACCCATCATGAAATCCATCGTGATATGCTCCAATTTCCACTCTGGAATCTCGAGTGGCTGTAGCAGTCCACCAGGCTTACAATGCTGCGCCTTGACTTGTTGACACGTTAAACACTTCGCCACATGCTTGGCTATGTTAGCTTTCATGCTTTTCCACTAAAAATGCTGTTTCAAATTTTGATATATCTTCGTGCTACCTGGATGAATGCTATAACTACTACGGTGTGCTCCTGACAAGATTTCTTCCTTAAGACTCTCATCAGCAGGCAAGCATAAACGTTCTCTAAACTTCATTATTCCGTCCTCGATTACATGGAAGTCGGCTTTTCTTTTTCCTGAGTCCTCTTGAAGGATCTTTTGAATTGTAGGGTCTGAAAACTGCAAGGCCTTAACTCTAGCGTGCACTTTCGGTTAAATCCTCAACGTAGCCATCAGACTTGACAGATGGTTCACCTCCAACTTAACCTCTGAATCTCGCACTCTTCCAAGAGACACCACTCATGCACCATCATCTGAGCAATCGCTGACTTCTGACTTAGTGCATCTGCAACTTTATTGGCCTTAACCAGATAATACAAAATTTCATAGTCATAATCCTTGAGGAGCTCCATCCAACGATGCTGCCTCATGCTCGATTCTTTCTGAGAGAACAGATACTTAAGACTCTGATTATCAGTGTAGACTTGAAACCTTTTTCCAATTAGATAATGCCGCTAAATCTTAAGAACAAAAACAACTGCTGCCAACTCCAGTTCATGTGTAGGGTAGTTCAACTCATGCGGTCTTAACTGACGAGACGCGTACGCAACTACCCTTCCATTTTGCATTAAAATGCAACCCAATCCTTTAGGTGACGCATCACTATAAATTTCATACCCTCCAAAACCAAACGGGATCGTCAAAATAGGAGCAATAATTAGCTTTTGCTTAAGCTCTTGAAAATTATGCTCGCACTTATCTGTATACTCAATTTCTCATTCTTCTTCAACAATTGCGTCAAAGGCATGGCTATCATGGAGAATCTTTCCACGAAACGCCTATAATAACCTGCCAATCCCAAGAAACTTCGAACTTTTATCATCGTTATCGACCTGGCCAATCCATGACCGCTTCAATCTCGGCCGAATCCATAGAAATTCCTTCTCCAGAAATCACATGACCCAGAAAAGCTACACGAGTCAGCCAAAATTCGCACTTACTGAACTTGGCATACAACTCCTGAAGGGTTCCTAATACCGTTCTTAGATGCTGCTCGTGATCCTCATAACTTCTCGAGTACACCAATATATCGTCAATAAATACAATGACAAATCTGTCCAAATATTCCTTGAACACCCTATTTATCAAATCCATAAAAGCAGCAGGGGCGTTTGTTAGACCAAACGACATTACAGTGAATTCATAATGACCATAACGCGTCCTAAATGCCGTCTTCGATATGTACTCCTTCTTGATCCTCAACTGATGATATCCCGTCCGTAGATCGATCTTGGAAAATATCGAAGCTCCTTGAAGTTGGTCAAACAAATCGTCAATCATTGGCAATGGATACTTATTCTTGATTGTTACCTGATTGAACTATCGGTAATCTATGCATAGATGCAACGATCCATCCTTCTTCACATGGCAACGCACTAGGGTGGATAAATCCTTTATCTAGTAACTTCTGCATTTGCACCTTTAATTCCTTAAGCTCCGACAATACCATCCTATACAGTGCCTTAGAGATCGGCTCCATATTAGGGAACTAGCTCAATCACAAATTCTATTTCTCTTTCTGGCAGTAAATCTAGCAACTCTTGAGGAAATGTAACATCCAAAACATTGCTGCAAGAAGACAAGAAAAATTTTCAACATTTTGACTTGCGGGCCCCACCTCTTTAATTTCCCACTCTCTCTCTCTCTCTCTCTTTCCCACTTTTTGCCGTGACAATTCCAAGAACCTGCCCCCCCCATCACTTCTCTTTTCTTCCTTGTCAATCATTTGTCCTTGCCCTTGACTTTTCCTCCTCCTCTACTGTTCATGCAAGAACCCTCACGGCAGCCGAGCTCCACTTCTTCTTCTTTCTTCTTCCTCCTTCTTCTTTTCTTTTCCTTCTTCGGTCTCTACTGGAACTCGGCCACCGCTGCTTCTTTCTTCTTCTTTCTTCTTTGTTTCCTGCACCCCTTCGTTGAGCTTCGAGCTCCGCCTCAGCCATCCCCCAGTCACCTCCTTCGTCCAGCTCGTCGTCGCGAGCTTCACCACTCGCCGAGCTCAGCCGCTTCCGTCGCCTGTTGACACCTGAATTTTAATCATGTTTTTTTTAGAAAATTAATTAAAAATCCATAAAAGTTTATAAAATTGAAAAATCAACTTTGGAAGCCTTGGCCAAGCCTAAGGAACCAATTTGAACAAAAATATTTTTTGGTATTTTTCGCATTTTTTTATTTTTTAATATTTTAGGAAAATAACCAAAAAATCACAAAAAATATATATTTCGTGGCCTAAAAATAGGGAAAAATATCAAATATTTTTATTTTAAATCCCTTTCATGCTGGCCCAATTAAATCTAAAAAATCCAATTTGGAATTATGTGTTCCTTCACAAACGTAACTCCAAATCGGGCTTAAAAAATGCAATTTGAATCTTTTTATTTTAATTTTTCACTTTTTTTGAGTTGTGGCATCCCCTTCTAATATCCAAAATTTTTATCTCGGTCCAATGCTGCCTGAAATTTCTCAATTTTGACAAAAGGGCTCAATTGAAATTTTTATTTTTAATTTGGCCCCTAAATCACCAAAAATGAAATTAAAATTTTTCTAGGGGCACCCATGAAAATAAAAATCCATCACCCTATACTTTTCGATATTCTAAATCCATTAATGGAGGGGGTTTGGCTTGATTCAATCATTTAGGCCTTGATTTATTGAAAATCCAATTTCGGGTCAAATTTGAAATTTGGGGTTTTTGCACTAAATTAAACATTTTTATCCCCAAAATACCTCTATTAGATGGAAAACATGCTGGAGAACTCAATTTCGGTGTCAATTTTTCGAAAAAAGGTAATTTATGGGGCCAATTTGATGATTTTCGGTCAACCGGGTGGGCAAGTTTGACCCGTTTGACCCGGTACTATTCATCGTCTTCCCCTCATGCGTGGCACTGTTCACGCGCAGCAGACCCCTTGGCCAAAATCGACCAAATTGAGCGACCAATTGGGCCTGATTAGTGACGACCGGCCGTGGGTTTTGAAGAGCGCCCCCTCCGGTCACTTTAAGCCCATTTTCACGCCTCGCCACCGCCGGAGACATCTTCCCCAGCCCCATTTTCGCTGCTGCCGCAACTCCGACGAAGACCCGACGAAAATAGACCAAATCCGCGACCGTTTCGAGCAACACATGCCACGTCTTCCCCCGAAATGATTCGAGAACCTTCCCCCTTCAAATTTGGCGTGTTGCCGTGCCGAATGGGTACGAAAAGGCGCGGACAGCTCGCGTACGGGGAGGTCGACGAAAAATCCCATTGGGGAAGAATGTATGAGCTGGCCGAGCACGTACGAAGAGGGTGAGCATGCGTACGAGTGCGCCATGAGCTCTATAAGAAAGGGACGACGTCCAAGGCTCGGGGTTGCACGATTTTTTGGAGAAAAACCGAGAGAGAGGGAGGTCCCATGGCTGGTTTTTGAGCCGTTTTGGGCTGACCAACAGGGGGTCTTCGCGAGCGATTTCAGAGCACACCGAGAGGCTCCCTGAGCGACCACCACCCGACCGAGATACACCTATACACCACCTACCTACCGAGCCATCACCGACGTCCATATGCCATCTGAGTCGTCGGAAAAGGTAACACAAATACCCCACCGTGATTGCCTCTCCCTGGTTTGAGTATTTTTGCCGGGTTTGGTCTTGTTTGATCCTCGGGTCGAACGGGACCAAACCGACCATGTCCATACATGTTTACACACTCATTACATCTCATTTGTAGTACCGCGTGCTTTGGCTTCACGTGTAACGCCCCGGATACATGTTTTCTAACAATGCGCGTAACGTGTTCGATGAAATGCTTCGGGTGGTTCAAACCCCCGACTTTGAACCTGTTTTTCGTGGTGATTTCATGTGATATTTGGTCGTTTCTTTGCTCAAATGCATTCTACATGTGTAGATCTTCGTTTTGATATGCTGTGTTGCCCCTGGTTACGGCCGAGGTGTGAGATATGCTCTTCCAAAGTTGCCTCATTAGTCTGAACAGAATCTGGAAATTCAATCTGGAAATTTTGCCTAAGTGTTGAACTCGGTCCAACTTGCTCGCTTCGCGCTCATTTTTCATTATCTTACCATGAGTATTTTTGGGAGATTCCTGGTTGATTGTGTTTCTGGTACATAGTAGAACACGTATATATCCTCGGTTGCCCTCGGTTCAATCTTGGAGGATAGTTACGAGGTCGGGAATACCCTACATTGGCTTGGTTTGTGCCCTGATTGAGTCTCAAGCAGTTCAAACCCCCGACTTTCGGGTGATTTTCTCTCTCATCCTACGTACGTTTTGGGTCATTTTTGTTTCATTTTGTTCCCAATATATGGCTTTTCGTGTTGGTGTGTTTCTTCGCCATTTTCCACAAATGAGGGTCGAGTTATGAGTCCAAGAAAACGCCTCAGTGAGCTGAGAAGCTAGGGGCAGTTGCTGTTTTTTTTTCTAAGTGTTGGGGGGCAGTGCGAAGGGGCCTGTTCGTGGCCCGTTTTTAGCACGGTCGTGCGACCATTTTCCAAGCCATGAAGTTTTCTTAAAACCTCATTCCACCCTCTTTCGCACGGTATGAATGGCTCCTCTTGATTTTGTTTGTGGACCGAGATACGGGGCTTCAAAGATGCCTCAGTGAGCTCAGAAGCTAGAGAGAACCCCGGTCATTTTTGGCTAAGTGTTTGAGCGGTGCGTGAAGGCTTCTTCCCGGCATGTTTGCGATGCGTGCATTTGATCTCTTGCTGGGAAGTTTGGCATTTGAAAACCTTGTGTCACGTAGTTCATCTAACACTGAACTCTCTTTCTTTCAAAAAGGGTGCGCGAGATGGGAGATTTTCGAGCTTGAAAACAGGCGCGTAGCTTGTCTATGCGCTTGGGTTCAAGCTCAGGCTCCCTGAGCTGCTCGGGTTCACACATTCAGGGCGATCTTCCCTTGATTTTCCCATGCACGTTTTGTCATTTTATTACTTCTCACTATTCCTTGCATGTTGTAGTTTGCGTCAGTGTGTGTTTTTTGCTGCTGGGTTCGTCCGAGATGCTCGAAAATAACACGTTAAAATGCCTCCACGAGCAGCCCTTTTGACCAAAAAAAAACTAAGTCTGGTGAGGCAACTAACATTGGTTTTTTCCGTGGGATTTCGGTCATGCTTTGGCGCATTTTACTCGCATATCTCTAATCTGCGTCGTTCCTGGTATGTTGTAGTTTGTACCCATGTATGGATTTTTTGTTGGGTGCTCCCGAGGAGTCGGGAATTAGTGCGAGAAAACCTCCCGATTGACCGTTTTGTCGATAATAAGAATCTAAAAGAAAATCCAAAAAAACTACGTCGTTGTAGACCGGCCAAGACCCATACGGTCTGGGACGAGCATCCTCGAGGCGTGGGCCGGGTCGATCTGACTCGGTCCAACAAAAAAATAATAAAAAAAAATAATATAATAATAATAATAAAAATAAAAAATAGAATTTTTTTTTAAAAAAATAAAAATAATAAAAAAATTCAAAAATTCTCAAAAAAATCTCAAAAAATTAGGAAATGGGCTATTTCAAACTAGTCAATCCTATTTTTGATGATTTTCCTTTCCAATCCTTCCAAAATGACGATTTTGCCCTTCATGGGCAAATCGCCTCGAAAAAAAATTCCC
>JAGVVM010012898.1:0-10751 GCA_019149425.1 Psidium friedrichsthalianum
CCGCCTCGGCGCCCCGGGCGCCGCCTCTTTTTTTTTTCACCCTCCCCCCCCCCCCCTACTCTCTCTCTCATCATGCCCCGTTCCAATCTTTTTTCAGCCTGCACTCCCTCCCCCTCCCCTCCGTTCACAACACTTTTTTTGTCTGAAAAGAAAATCATTTCATTTGAAAAAAAGGTATGAAGTTTTAGATAAATCAAGGTGATATAACCTACAAATACAACATCAATAATGAGAACATGCCATTCCCCTTAGTAGCTACTTCTTGCTAAAAAACAAGGCATGCGTAGTTCAGCGTCCCAACACTCATCATATAAGACAATAACAACACCAACATATTGAAATGCACAGATAATGCCTTGCAAATTTCA
This sequence comes from Psidium friedrichsthalianum, assembly GCA_019149425.1. Taxonomy (NCBI): domain Eukaryota; kingdom Viridiplantae; phylum Streptophyta; class Magnoliopsida; order Myrtales; family Myrtaceae; genus Psidium; species Psidium friedrichsthalianum. The sequence goes on from JAGVVM010012898.1 coordinate 369, forward strand.
GTTCTATTTTAAATCGAAATAGAAAAGCACCAAAATATAAATCTAACTATAAATTGGAAGAGAAGATCTGCAAAATTAATATTAATGGATCACAAAATAACTTGCATAGACTTAAGCCGACTACAACGTAGTAAGAAGCCGTACTCGACATATGGAGCAAGCATGGAAATTAGAAGCCAAACGAGCAGATTTGAAATAGCAGATTAGCTTTGAATTGGCTTTACGTTTCGAATTTTGAGCTCATCATAAAAGACCACTGTAGGAAGCAGAAGGTTTATTCGGCGCTTTTTGGGAGGAGAGAAAACTCAAGTCGAGGGAAGGCAGGCTACGGAAGTTCGCAATCACTTGATGCGCTGCTGATCGGATGACTAGATGGCGGTGGCAGATGTGCCCAGAACGGGAGTACGGTAGCTCAACAAAGTTAGCGGTGGCTAGCTGCTCCATATGGAAAGAATAATGGAGCGAGAGAGTTCATCAATCACTGTGCTCAAGTATGCTACAATGAATTAGAAAAAAAGTTCAAGAGCATTAATGTATGTTAGTACTCATATCCACATGTATATGATAATAACAAATCACAACTATTCATTTGAAATGTAAGTTTATTGTGTTGATGTTTTTTTTTCATATTTAAAGAAAAATTCTAAGAAGGAAATCAAAAAATTCTCTTTTCTAAAATAAGTGGGTGATTTCTCTTATATTGTTTTTTTAGGTTTCTTTCGTTTCGACCTAAACTATACTTCTTTTGCGAAATGACGCTCGACAGAAAAAAGGTGATCGAGGCCATTTTTCACAGCCTTATTATCGGTACACTTTAGCATTGCCAAAATCATGAATTTTCTGGAGGGCTAACATTAGCAAGCCACGGGCCAAAGGAAAGGAAAAAAAGAAAAAGAAAATTTTAAAAAAAAGGGAAAAAATTTCTGTAAACCACTTAAAGTCAGATACTCATTGAGATATCATAGCAATTTGGTGTATTACATTTGTAGAAACTGTAGATACTTCAGATCATAAAGCAAATCAACAGTCGATTATCGAATCTCGTATTATATTAGTGATGAGCACATCGAGATTTCCCTCTCTAGTAACTATGGCTTTGCTAAAAGGCATTGCGTACCTGGGATAAAAGCACCAACAATACCCACAAGTTGAAAAAAGCACAGATAACAGCTTCGTAAATCCATATTATTTTTAGATCGGAATGAAAGAGGACCCAAATTTAAATCTAACTCTAGCTCATAGAGAAGATTTGCGAAACATATATCAGTTGATCACAAAATAATTTTCAAATAAGTCGAATGTTGAAGCAGCAAAGGTGCAAGTTCGATTATGAAGCGAGCAGAGCAGATTTGGGATAGTAGTTTTTTTTTAGACGCTCGCGCTTCAAACTTCTGGGCTCATCAAACAAAACTCTCAACGCAGAGAAAGTAAATTGAATCATTCGCGAAATCAATGAAGAAATTTTAAAGAAGATGAGAATATAAAGAGATATGGAAACAAGGAGGGGAATGAGAGAGAGAAGGGTGGAGGGAGGGGGAGAGAATTGGAAATAAAAAAAAATTGGAATAGGAAACCGAACCAATTGAGCTTGAAATCGACCTTGGACCGGGTCGGCCAGCTCCTAATTTTAACTGGAATCAATTTTTTTTTTGGTTTTGTTAGCAATTTATAAACATTTAGCTTCAATTTAAGAAATAAAGTGACATCACTTAACCAGCGAGAGTGCCCATATCATTCTCAAGATAAGAGTTCCCAAAGCAACATATTCACTTTTCTATTTTTCTAACATATCTAGAGCACCAGTGGGCATGTTAGTGTCTTATTTTTCTAACACATTTAGAAAAATAGATATGGAATCTTAGTCGATTAGTGATTATGTTTCTAACATATCTAGATCACCGTCCAAAGTTTAGAATCGAAATCTTAGCTGGTTTAGACCAATTTCTAATTTCGAAGTCCGATTTAAGGTTCTGTTTGTTTCACAAAAAATGAATAATTTGTAAAATATTTTCTTTGAAAAAAATTGAGCGTTTTGCTTACAAAAATGCATGAACAATTTTTTTTTTTGTCATCGTTCATAAAAATATTTAGACTAAAAAATGTTATGAATAATAAAAATATTTTTTATTATTCAAGTGATATAAACGATCATTTTTAAGAAAATATTTTTCATTCCGCAAAACAAATGCACCCTAAAGTCAAATAAACTAGATCGAATGTGATCGATTCTGATGGAACCGGACTTGGAGTCTTTCCTTTAATGCCACAAGCGAGTGTGCATGGGAACCGAATCGGCTTAGTAAACGATTGCAGTTCCTAATTTCCAGTTCCAGGTTTGGAGCAGAACTGCCCAAATCGATATTTTTTTTAACGAGTAAAGAAAATAAAAATTGCAAATATCCTAAATCGGATCAGTCTAATCCAGTGACCGAACCGAACCGATCCGGTCCGGTTTCCAGTTCTACGGTCGAACCGGTTCAACCCGGAACTGGTGCGATTTGGGGTCAGTATTGGATGTGTCCACTGTCCATGTGTTATTTATCTATTCGTCCACGTCTCATCGTTCCCACGCCCGACCTTACGCCGTTACGCGGCCGTCTCTCTCTTCTCCGTCCACTTCCTCACGCACCGCGCGTGGCGCACGCTCTCCTCGAGAACGTTCTCTGTTTGATCCCCGTCGGTTTCCTCCGAACACCCCCATTTTCCTGAAACCCTAGAAAGCTTCATCTTCATCTTCATAATTGAAAGGTGTAAAGGCCGAATTGAAACTCTGGGCTACGATTTTTCAGACATTGGAAATCGTTCGGTCTAGAAGATGTCGCGCGATAAGCCCAGTGTTTATCACGAGAGGCAAAGACTTCAGTTCTGCCTCTTACACTCCTCAACAATCTCTTTCAGGTACTTCGCCATTGCATTTCGCCTGTTATGCTTGAATTGGATTAGGTTAGCTGCGGTTTCCATCATCCCCGTTAAATGTGTTGTTGCGCATTCTCTAATCAGAGAAAGGACGCATTCACTCGTGAAAGATTGAATCTGATCGCCGAGAGACTCGTCCTCGACGACCCCAACAAGGAAAAGTGGACGCCGTTGTCTCTGCTGTTCAAGCCTCACCACAATGCGCTCACCGGGAATTACGACGTTAATGTTCTAATTGCCGCTCTAGAAGGCGAAGGCAAGAGGGTGGCGTGGCAAGATCATCGGAGCGGAGCCGCCACAATCGATCTGGAGGATTCAGGCGACAAATTGATGGGTCTGTTCTGAATGTTCCCGTTAGAAGGTATGCCGGGCTTTGGCGAAGTAGACATTGGGTTACGGTTACGAAGGTTGAGGGTGTTTGGTATAATCTGGACAGCGATCTTGCCGAACCTTATGCTTTTCAACACATAGAAGAAGTTAGGGAATTCTTGGATCATGTTATGGCCGGCGATGGCGAAGTTTTGCTGGTCATGAATGATGACCATTGAGTTAGGGAAGTTTCGTTGGTTCTTGTTGTAAAGAATGGATTGACACACAGGTCGAACTGTAAATAGGATACATAGTGCTTCTTTTAACCTTATATTGGATTTGCTTTCAGAAAAAGATTGGCTTTTTATCTGGTCCTCAGTGATATTTCTGAAACAAGTGCTTACCCTTTGAAGATTTCTTGGTTTGCTGGTGTTGTGACAGTTCCTTTATCTCTTTGAAATTGAATATCAATTTTGATGTGTTTTTGGAAAGTGCACTAGTGTTTTAGTGAGAATGTATATGTGCAGATGAACTATTATAGTTGCAGCCTCTATTTGTCGGTGAGACTTGCTTGGAGATGGGTCAACATAGACCATGTCAATCACATTCTTTAATCACGTGGGTGTCACATGGATTCCCAAGAAACTAAAGGCTGTGGTTGCACATGGTCCTTTCAGGTTTTTTCTCTATTTGATGGAATTCGGTGAATGATGCCTGTGTGCTTCGCATTGGTGACATACCTAAGTGGAAGACCTGTCGTTTTTCACTAGAATTTTCCAGTTCAAATTGATATTGTGAGTTTGTGAAGGAGCTATTGCTATTGGTGATGTTTGCCTTTCTATGTGAACTTACTGCTGGCGGTAAGTCAAGAAAAAATGTTGAGGTTTAGTAGGACAAGCTCCTGAGCCGTGTCATATGAGTTGATCCTTGGTTAAACAAATTGCAGGTTGGCCTAGATGAACTGGTGTATGTCTGACAGCTGCCCATCGCAGAATTGCTGCTCTGCCCGATTGGTACAATGCCTTCTGATTTCTTAAAATGAAATAGTCGATCGTGCCTGGTCAAATTGTCTCCAATGTCCTACATATTAATGTTGGACATTGGAGAGAGTTGCCTACTATGGCATTCATGTTGGCAGTTAGGCATTAACACCTGAACAAAGTAGGAGACGAACATTGTACAGCTGTGATAATACTACTTGTTCGTTTGGAAGAAACAGAATCGAAATTGCTGAAACTCAGTCAAGGTAAGTTAAGCCAAGCCTAGAAGCATTGCCATTCGTGTAAAATTACTCTAAGATGCAACTTCATGGGAAACGACTCTCGTCGAAGGAATAGGAGTCTTGAAAAACGTGTGAAAAGAGCGACCCTGAATTTATGGATCTTGTGCTGGTTATGGAATCACAAGACATCCTTTTTGGTGTTGTCACGAGTTCTGAGTACTTCCCGCTAGCTGTTCTGCTGGGCAATTTCAGTTCTTATTTCTTGAGAGCTCAAGACATCGTACTTGGAGTTGTCATGAGTTCTGAATACTTCCCCGCTAGCTGTTCTGCTGGACATTTTCAATTTTCGGTTTTGAAAAATGGTCTTCCAGTATTATGCAAATACTCTGTTTTCTATTTCTTGTGAATTGTCTGTCAGTTCTTTGTGAGATGCCAATGTGTACCAGATTTCCACCTAGCGTGCTGCGAACCTATTGGATTGGTATTTGGTCAATGATTGCCGGCAGAACCACAATCATAGAGAGCAGGACCTTCAGTTCTGTTTAGTTTTTGAGTGAATAACGTTGCTGTATCACAGCTGTTTGATATGACTTCTTCGCAAGACCCATTTTTATCAGGACAGGACAAGTAATCCATGCCTTCAGTCTCAGTCAAGGAAACTTTTGTCCTTGTGTCTGGGAACTCATCTGGCTGTGTTTTTCATTCATAGCACGGCACAACCCTCCTTTTTGACGTCTAATTTGTTCTCTGGTTAATCCAAATCTCTAGATTCTCCCGAGCGCGTGGCGCTCCGGTAGACGAAAAGAAGGGACAAGCGAGAAAAAGCGAGGAGAAATGCATGGATGTACAGGAACGAAAAGCGGCAACGTTCATCGCGGCCCTTTGGAATTGTCAATATTTCCAGATTTTTATATGTTGCATCCACCTTGACAATCATGACCCAAAGAGAATCCTTCTGCTCAAAGAAATGCTGATGGGGATGGGGCTGTGAAGTGTTCCCTAATCAAACGTTTAGTGGAGCACTTTTGTTGACTCTCTGTCCCATTCACTTGGAAAATTGTAGTGGGAAGTTATGAGCAGGGAAAGGAGCTTCAGCGGTTCTTTAGCTAAAGAAAAGCAGAAAGCGCCACTCGACAGGTATTAAAGAGAGAAGGCATGCTATTTGGTGTGAGGGTGTTAATTTTTCCTATGCTTGCTTTTCCTGAAAGTGATTCCTCAGCTGAACTGGAGTTTGTGCTTATAGGGTTAATCGTACTGATTTCAGATTTGATTAATGCACTCGTGTGGATTTTCTATGCACATCTCGAACCTGTATTAGAAAAGTGGGGACCCCGCATGACCACTCTCATTTCCAATTGGGGTCTTTCGTTTGTTTGTTGCTTTGTGGAATTCGATCTGGCCTGTTCGAGCAATTGAGATATGTAGGGCAGGGCAGTGTTCCTAAGGAATTATGACGACGGTGATACCTTCATGGGGTTTACGGGCTGCACAGTTCAGACATATCATGGAAATCTTCAGAATTTCTTTCCTTGAAACCATAGTATTTTCAGAAGTTCTATTGCTAAGAAAGCCAAAATGGAGTTAATTGGGGCGCTTTACTTATGAAGGGGGAGTTTTCTCTGTCGAATCACAGGAGTGACAGCTTCCTCTGTTTTTAGTTGACCAAAAGAAGGGTCTGCCTCTTTCTAGGTCCTTGGATATTTATTACCAAAAGTGAGTTTGGAATTGATCTCTAATCTATAAAGCAATTGTGGAAAAGGTTCTTGTTCAAGCCAAGATGCTAGCTATATTAGCTAACACTCACTGCCCCTATTGGACATTTTTCACTGCCTAAGTGTTTGATTGTGCGATAAGTGTTTCAGTTCCCACGGATCTCTCTGTATAACTTTGGTCCTTGGTGCTTCTTCCACCAACTCTCTCTCTCTCTTTCTCTAGTTCTTGATCTGCTTCATTTTCTCTGAGGTAAAGCAAGCTATTTGAAGGATGCCGACAAGAGGAAACGGCAGATTGAGTCAAAGGGAAGAAACCAAGAGGCCAGTGATTAACCACCGCAGGCACAGGAGGTGTAAACCGATGGGCAAAGTCGCCGGAACAAGGTGGTGCACAGCAGCCACAGGAAACTGCTGTGTCAGAGTGCCTGCACGGCTAGATTCTTCGCCGAGGAAGCTTTTGAAGCATCTCAGAGAGAAAGTGTTGGCAACTTTACGGCTGGTGTGGATGAGAAAGAGGAGGCCATCGAAGATCTCTTCCACGGTCAACTCAAAACCGTCCCAGCATCTTTCGATTCACAAAGAACTGAAGCAGTTGAGGACTGCATCAATTACATCAACTCATCATCATCTTCATCATCATCTTCAACATCGTCGTCGTCGTTGTCAGCTTCTTGTAGTACGGCCACTAATACAATCATCACTCGGCCACCACAGCCACCTAGTCCTCCTCTTCAGCCAAATTTGAATTCCAAACCAGTAGATGCTGCTACTCAGCCTTCATCTTCACCACCGGCACCACCACCTACCCATTGTCCTCAGCCAAAATTGAATCCTGAATCGGAAGATTCTGTAACCCTGCCTCCACCTTCACTGCCACCACCACCTAGCTGTTGTCTTCAGCCAAAATTAAATTCTCAATCAGAAGGTTCTGCAATCCTGCCTCCGCCTCCGCCTTCACCACCACCACCAAGCCATTGTCCTCAGCCTAAACTGAATTGCGAATCAGAAGGTTCTGCAATGCCTCCACCACCTTCACCACTGCCACTGCCGCCGCCGCCGCCGCCGCCATCACCACCACCTACCTTTTTCAAATCAGATGGTTCTGCCACCCACCTCCACAGCCACCACAAATGCCACCACCATCTAGTCCTCCTCTGGAGACAAAATCAAATTCCCAGTCAGTAGGTTTTGCTACTCCACCTCTTCCTCCGCCGCCGCCGCCGCCGCCACATCCTTCTCCTCGTCCAAGATCGACCCCAAATCAGCACGTTACATCTGGGTTGGTTAAAACCTCGGAGCTCTGCTCAAATCTTCCTTCCGTTAAGAAGACTGGAGCACACCGGTCTTGCAAGACAGAATTATGAATATCTTCTTCGCTGGTGACAATACCATGTACGTTAGGATGTGTCGTTGCTTTGTTCTGTAAGCTGTGCGCTAATTAGTTCGATCGCTTAACTATGTTTGTAATGGAAACTGTTGAAGATCTATGCAAGCGCAATGGCATCTAAGTTAACAAAACCGAAGAGCAGAACATCCAGTCAATTAGGAATCAGAAATTTAATGCTCTAAGACTAAGAGTAACCATTCTCTTCAAAGTACACCAAGCAGCAGTAGGGCACGGCCTCGAAGTGAAGGTGAGGTTCGAGCTTCTCCCATTCATTTCTACTCACTGAGCTTTAGCATTATGCTGATATTCCCACTTGATGGGTCTTGTTTGCATGATACAAGGCATTCCAAATAATTATGCTCTAAATTTCCGTAAAATTTTTACCAAATTAAAGAAAAATCATTTAAATCATGGGAGTGGTGGTGACCATTGATTTGAGGGATTGGCTCGTGAAACTTTTCCATGCGAGTGTAAGATAGTCCACTAATTCTAAAGGTACTGTCCAGATGAGAAATGCATGAAAGTACAATAATGCTAGTTGTGCTGAGAGTACCGCTAAAAATTTGGTTTATTACGTGGAAGGATGGAACTTATCAGATTCTTGAATATGATTACTCATTGATCTATCCATCCGTAGCTAATACATCATCCTATAAACCAATTCGGTGAATCAGTTGTAATGCATACGGTATAACGCATGGCAATAGGACCCTCCCTAATCAGGTGTAAATCTTATCCCACTGCCATCGTCTCCCTGCTGCTCTCTCTCTTTCCCCAGGGACATGTGCTCGCGCCTCCATATGCGCACCCCGGATCTGAGGTTGCTGAGGTTGAGTGCAACCGCTTATGTGGTGGTAGGCCGAGGCGGCGTGCAAACCGCGAGAGAGCACGATGGTGGCAGAATCCCACGAGAGTGAGAAAGGGGAGGGGGACAGGGTCTGTTGCAGTTAATGTTTTAAGGTGGAATTCACTAAAATTTGGTTACCCTTTAACCATTCAAGATTAACTGATTTCCAGCTACCCTCTAATTGTAAACGAGCTTTGTATCTTTGGACTTGTTAGGATTATCCTTTTTGATGTGATTATTAAGCAGGTCTTGTTTGAATTAACCTATTTAGAATGATACCTTTCAATTTGATAGGCTCGAACATGAGCCATGGACGCGAACCGTCACTTGCAATTACAAGAGTGGGAAATGCTCTCCTACCCGGGTATTTTGCAAGAGAGATTGTGAGGTGATCTCATAGTATAGAATTCCTTTTTTCTGTCCACCTGTTCTAATCACTACATTAGCATTCTTTGAATAGAATTAAGGACATTCCTAAGTCACTTGAGAGGCACCTAGAGAAAGATGCCATTGCGTCTACATTATTGAAACAAACGAACGAGGCATGCGAACCATCATCATGCAAAGCTTCCCTTCGATTCCTTTCTTCTTCCCAAATATTGTAAGAAATCAACTGTTTGGCTTATCCAGAATGAATTTAAACAGCACTTGAAAGACTTCAGAGCGCAAAGTAAATAATACAGACTTGAAGTAAATCTAGTACAGAGATGATTGCACTGAATAAAAATTCACGAATCGATTTTCACCGGAATGCTAGTGGCCAAGCCGAGTGGTCGTCGGGTGGGTCGTCCTCACATCCTTCAGTTCTTGGCGAAGAGGCCACCGAAGCCGCCCTTCTTCTTCGGCGGCACGGCCACGGAGCTCTTGCTGCCGGTCCCGCTCCCGCCGCCGTTCTTGCCCTCCACCTTCTGGAGGATCGGGTCGGTCTCCAGGAGCTGGTCCTCCTTCTGGAGGCCCCCCAGGATCCAGTCCAGCAGCCCCTTCTCCTCCTTGCTCCCGCCAGCGCCCTTCGCGGCGGTGGCGGCGAACACCCTCCCGGCGGTCGGGGCGAAGGCTATGGCGGTTAAGGAAGCCATGTCCTAAAGCCTTTCCCTGTTCTCCTCGTCCTCTGTGTGTCTCTCGCTGCCTACTAGAGGTCGGTAATGTATGGGAATGTGGGGCGTGCGATAATTATATCTGCATGCTCATGCTCGTCCGATTCTCAGCCGTGCGATGATGGACTCAGAGCTGCGGGGAGCGTTTCCAGCACAAGACCTCCACAAGTGGCTTATCCTCACTCATTCCCGGGAAAATTTTCCTCTAATCAGTAATTTCCTTTTTAATTTTCCTGGGGAGCAAAAGAAAGAACCAGGTGGGGAGAGTTTTTGGCAGCAGGTGTGGATGGAAATTCGACACATCAGCTTATCCGACAAATTGGGCTGTCTTTGCTGTAGTTTCTGCCCAGGCCCATAGGGAAGCCCATTTCTGTCCGAGGCAAGAACCTCCCGTTTTTCCGGACGACTCCGACGAACGAGGAAGGAGGAAGGGAGGGGCAGCTACTTGTGCCGCGATTGGATTGCACCGGGCTTGAACGAGCCATTAGATTCTCCAACACTCGTCGCTCGTGTTACGGCACACTGGCAATGGCTCATGTGTACTGAGCTCACTTGAATTAGCTCATTCACTTATTGCATTGGTGTCAATTCAATCCTAAATCTTTTATTGATGCTAGCTTGGTTCCCAACCTTTTGCATTTATGCAAATTGAGTCAATTCGATCAATTTTTATTGAAAATAGCTAATATGGATATCAGTTGTCTCACGTGACACGATCAGCGTTAACACGGATACTTTTTTAATATTTGTTAATATCTTTAATAAACCTATTTTATCCATGAACCTATGTGGCCGCAGAATCAGCCTCGGTACTCTAGTTGAGTCGGGAATTATGCTCACCTCCAACTATAATAAACTGGTAAAAGCGCTGGGTGTGACTTAGTAGTGCTATAAAA
>JAGVVM010012899.1:0-12508 GCA_019149425.1 Psidium friedrichsthalianum
GAGTTTGTCTTTTGAGATTGCAAAGGTTCTGGTGGTGATGATCTTTTTGCGATGAATGTTCCACTGTAGGTTCTTGGAAATTAGTCCAGAAGGGAAGGTTCCAGTGATTAAGATTGATGATAAGTGGATCGCCGACTCTGATGTGATTGTTGGCATTCTGAGGAGAAATACCCTGAACCTTCGCTCACTCCTCCCCTGTAAGCTGAGATGTCATCAATCTGGCTTTTTTTTTCTTTCTCCAGAGAAAAGTTGCCTGACAATTCCTCTGTTTGTTTAACCAAAGAGTTTGAATGATCTAGAGTTACAGATCTAGATCGGAAAGATTATTAAGTTAGGAGGTTAGGCAGTTTCTTCACCACGTGAGTTGGGGATGACACTTACCCAAATCATGCTTTTTTCCAGGCTATTCCATCATATTCTTAAGTGTAATTAATGCCTCCACCAGTTGGGCAGAATTCAGTTGTGACAAATTCTGGTCCGACGGAAGATTTCTCAGCAATCATGTGATACTTCAAGTAACCTGCACCGTTTAATCTTCAACTTACCCTCCAGCCAGCTTCATTTTAGGCCAATGTGGATCTGCTTCTGCATTTAGACGAGGACAACCTCTTAGTCACAGGAAAATGCAAAAACATTGATACAAATAAAGTATGAATAAAAGAAAGAAATGATATGGTTGTGAAATGCCAAACTGCTTTGCTAGTCTTTGAGTTTTAAGTGGTAGTTAATGTTGAAGTTTCCATCCGAGTCATGTTTTTCATCAGATTCAGCATCTCAAAGCACGGTGATCCAACTTTGGAGCAACTTCAGCATTTTAATTTTTACCTTCATCTTACTATGATTTTTTGATTGAACTGGTTATTGTACTTTTAAAAGTATTTTTGATCTTCTTTATTTCTTTTGCAGCTAGATCCTGCTAATGCAGCTGCAAGCTAAGCAAATAAAGAAGAAATTGATTCTCGATCAGTCTTTGTCGGCAAACTGAGCTCTTCTTATTGATTGTTATTGTTTGCATCATTTGAATTTTCTTTGTTAGCACATATGTTTGCATTTGCTACTTAAGGGGTTGCTGCTTGCCTTCCTTGATGTTGAGATTGCTGTCTACCTTCTTTTATTCTACTTCATTAATAAGAACTATCAATTGATTCTGTGGATGTTAGAGCTTCTTTTCGCAAGTGCTCTTAGTGAAATTAATAGGTTCCCGGGTACCCTGGAACCGGACCCCGGAACCTGTGATAGGGTAGGTTCCAGGTTTCTGGATATACAGGGTAGGTTCCAGGTTCTAAAAAATGAGGAACCTGTACTTGCGGGTAGGTTCCAGGTTCCGGGCGGAACCTACCCGGAACCTGGAACCGCTTACCCCTAGTTTTTAGCCATAGAATATGAGCACAACAACTTTCAAAAGACACATATTTTGCTTCTGCTGTGAAGAGAGCAGCTGTGCTTTGCTTCTTAGAATACCATGAGATTAATATATTTCCCATTAGTTGGCATGTTCCAGAAGTACTCTTTCTATCAATCTAGCATCTAGCGAGATTTGCATCTGAATATCCATTCAGACAAAATCAGAATCTTTGAAATACCATAGTCTATATTTTAGATAAGTTCCAATGTATTTAATAATTCTCTTGATAGTTGATAGATGTGATTCTCTTGGGCTTGTCTGAAATCTTGAACAAAGATAGATGCTGTATAATATATCTAGTCTTGAAGCTATGAGATATAGCAATGATCCAGCCATATTGCGATAGAGTTTTGGATCAAATTCTTTTCCATGTTTATCTTTGTCAAGTTTGGATGAATGTGATATTGGAGTTTCTGTCTTCTTGTAGCTCTCTAGACTAAATTTCTTGACGATTTCGAGAGTATATTTCTCCTGGTGAATAAAGATTTCCTTCTTAGTTTGTTGTATTTGAAGTCAAGGAAAAATCTTAATTTTCCTATCATGCTCATCTCAAACGCATCATGCATTACTTTAGAAATTTTTTGGCACAAACATTCATTAGAAGAGTCAAAAAATAATATCGTTAACGTAAATCTGAACGAGAAACATATCTTTACCTTGATTCTGAATGAAAAGAGTGGTATTAACGTTACTTTTTTACAAGTTTATTTTCAGAAAGAAAGTTACTTAACTTTTTGTACCAAGCATGTGGTACTTGCTTTAGTCCATATAGGGCTTTCTTCATGGTATATACAAGATCTTTTTCCCTTGGATCTTCAAAATCAAGTGGTTGTTCAACGTACACTTCTTCTTTGATGTAGGGCCTATTTGGTTCAACATTTGCAAGGTTTTGGGGCTCTAAAGTCTCTTGGGCAAATGCAAATAGCATTTGGTTAGGAAATGCAATTGTATTTTCAAAGGACCCTAAATGCCTTTAATTCAAAGTAGCTCCGGAGGTACTTTGGGAAGTTGCATTTTCAGAATGCAACTATAATTTTTTTTTCTATTTTCAGAAAGTAATTAAAAATAAAATAATTAAAAATAAAACATAATTTTTTTGAAAAAATAAAAATAAATAAAAATAGAAATATTAAAAATAAAAAATAATTAAAGAAATAATTTTTAAAAAATAATTAAAAATAAAAAAATATTTGAAAAAATAAATAAAATAATTAAAAATAAAAATAATAGAAATAAAAATAATTAAAAATAAATAAATAAAGTAATTTAAAAATAAAAATAATTTTCTAGAAAAATAAAAAATATTCGAAATAATTAAAAAATTGAATCATTTACAAAGGGTATTTTTTACCAAACGGTATTTATATTAAAGTTGTATCCAAATGCACTTTTTAATTACATTTTATCAGACAACATTTTGCATTTCATCAAATCCCTTTAACTCAAAGATAGTTGCATTTTTTCATAGACATTTGCCCTAAATTGAACCAAATGGGCTCGTAATCGTTCAAAAATGCACTTTTGACATCCATCTCAAAAGTTTAAAATTATAGTAACAAGTATATGCAAGAAGTAGCCTTATGGCCTCTAACCTGACAACCAGAATATGGGTTTCATCATAGTTAATTCCTTCTCCTTGAGAGTATCCTTGTCGCAACCTAAAAATTCCCATCGCGTGAAATTTTCCAGGTTAACGGATTATCAGGTTTAATTGGATTGACTAACCTAATACGGACTTTCCCAAGTCCTACCGAATTGCAACTTTAGTTTTGTTCGTTCTTGGTAGGTTGATTAGAAACCTATGTAAATTAGCGGAAGAACTAAATTACTTTTACGAACCAGAGATTCAAAGTCTGGGGACTTGGTTACGTTAGATTACTCTAATGCCCTTTCGGTACATTTTTATTTCAAGAAAACAGTTTGATCAGACAGGTTGATTAAATCTTAACCTAAGTCACTAACAAAGGTTATCAAACAGGGGCTCAAACAATTGAACTAGACACTCAGCACCGAAGATAATTAGCAATGAGCATGCGCCAAACAATCTTCTCTCTTTTTGGTTTTCATTTTTTTAATGCAAATTAAACCAAACGCAATGCATGAGATCATTCTAAATGCAATGACATAAATAAATGCAATCTATCCTAAGAATGCATGTGAATTTAATTAAACTACATGACCGACTCTATATGACATCCAATTAAAATTAAATCAACATATGCACTGCAATAAAAATCAGCTAATGACTATTAGTACTTGTTAACAGGCAACAAAGCTAAATATCAAAATCTCCAAGGAAGTCCTCTTGAGTTCAAAAGGAATTTAAAAGAACCCACTTAACCAACTCCCGTAGTTTGAAAATGAAGTTTAATATAGTTGAGCTGTCCTAATGCAAGGTTCCCAAAAATATTAGGGTCAATGATATCACATGCTTTCTCTTCCCAATTTTGCTTTGAGAATTCATTTGCAAGTAGCGGGGCTGGTCCCTCCTACTTTGTTTTCTATTTAAGTAAAGATCACTCACTCATATTCCAAAAGGGAGAAAGAAATCGAAAGTCACATTATAGGTAGCACGCGATGGGCAGAAGGTTTGAGGATGCTTCGCAGTAAAATATGGTTCCTGGAGGGCCAATCTTACAGATTGCTCAAGATGAACACTTCAAATGAATCAACTATCTTAACAACCAAACTGTTGTGCACAAAAAAAAAAAGGTGCTGGTCAATTAAATGATGCTTATGGTACTTAAATCAACACCAAACATAACAAAAAAAAAAAAGTAGTCTCTGGTGATATATCAATTGGCAGGTCAATGACATCAATCCTAAGCTCATTCAAGTTCCTCTATTCGAGCTGTAATCACCATGATAATGGTCAAAGGTAGACTCAAGCAAAGGTTGAAATTTTGTGGGGAACAATAGACCACACAGTCGATGGCCCACACATCACGAGATGGTACATAGATTATAACAGAGGGGAAACAAAAAGAGACCATGCATCGCACATATATACTCCCAGAGATGGTACATAGAAAAGTACCTGATTAGGTGTTGCAGGAGGAGGTTGATTTTCTTCTTCATTTTCTGAGCCAAACCATATTCTCTTGCCAGGCACGAGCCCTCAGGAGGCAAAAGAAGCTTGACATTTTCATGAGATGCATCAGGAGAAGCCAAAAGCATTCGTTTGATTTAACTCCACGCATATTCCTTGGCTTCAGATTTGCTAGTACAACTACATTTCTGCCCTGAGCTCTTGGAGAGGGACGTACTTGACGAGGCCGCTGCAGATGATTCTCGGTTTAGGCTCGCCGACGTCCACCTCTTCCATGTATAGCGAGTCGGCCTCCTCGTGCCTCCCCGCTTTGAGCACTTGCCCCACTCTTATGTCCAGCATGCTCGCCGCCTCCCCTATCTTTCTCATCCTCTCCTCCTTCCTCGTCTGCTTCAGCCCTGTGTCCAAAAACGCGATGCCATTTTTTTTCGGGCACAATGAGACCGGTCAATTACCCTCAGATCTTTGAGCACGAAGGCGAGTCGTAACGACGAGCTTGCAGTGGCGAGGAGACGCGTTGAGGCGGCGGCAAGATGCCGAAGCGAGGAAGGCTGTCTACGCTAGGAGAAAGAGCAAAGAGCAAGAGCCAGCTCCTCCAAGTCTATAAAGGCGCTGGCGGGCGGGTCGTGGTAGTCCTTGGCTGGGAACGAGCCATGCTCCACCACTTCCTACGTCCTGGTGAAGTTCTTGGCTACTCACAGAGAGAGAGAGATCGCGCCATCGTCGCGCAACGGAAGCACCACGAAGTAGGTGCTCAGAATGAAGAAGAAGCAGAAGGAAGAATGGAGCTAAGGAGAGGTCTCGTGATTGTATGTGTTTCTGCATTCCCCTATCATAAGGACTTATCGATGCCTTCCTCTTTGCTTCGTTTCTCTTCCTTACTTTCAGTGCCGCTTCTCCTCTCAAAGCTGTAGCAGCGGCTGCTGTGAGAGTCACGAGATCTCTCGCGCTCGTATATCCATAGCTGATTGGACAACAGATGCCACTCGATCATGCTCGGCTCCAGCTAGTTCAGCTAGTTCGAGTAGTTGTGATGCTATTCTGCGGCTTAGGCCAACCAGCCCGCTCATCTGAATCCGAATTGGAGCTTTCTGCTACAGCCACAGCAGCCAGACCGGCAGCTAGCCTGACAATAGAAATAGCCGAATACATGTGCGCATTTCCATGCGCGCACTCTCTTTCTTCTTCATCCCGTTCCTATCGTGCTCCTTATGACCATGGTGGTGGTGATGGAGAGCTTCCCATGACAAGCATGCTTGAGCCACATAGACCAGCTCAAAGTCACCTTGTAAGCTTTTCAAGAGTCTCTGCTTCAAGAGCTTGGTCAATGAGAATTGAGGGATGGTGAGAGTGTCTGACTCTGTGCTCTGCCCTCGTGATCCAGTAGTCCTTGCCTCTTTTGTTGATCTCAAATGTTATTATCCCGAATTTCAAGTATGTTTTGTATTTTTTTGAAAAAATATTAAAAAATACAAAAAAATGAAAAAATCACTTTTTTGTTTAAAATTGGTTCTTTAGACTTGGCCAAGGTTTCCAAAGTTGATTTTGTAATTTTATGAATTTTATATTAATTTATTAAAGAGAAAAAGTAATTAAAAATCAGGTGTCAACAATTCTTTTGCTACCAATCTTGCTTTTTTCTTGACCACCTTTCCTTTATCATCAGCTTGTTTTCTGAATACCCATTATGTTTCTATCACAAAACGATTTTAGGTCTTTGCACAAGCTCCATACATTGTTGATTTGAATTGATGAAGTTCTTCTTGCATAGGATTAATTCAATTTCATCTGCAGAGCTTCTTCAATTTTCCTTTGGTTCCATTTCAGAATCAAGTGCTATGTTACTCATTTGCTTATTTAAACTTTGATTTGATTTTGATTCCATTATCTATGCTTCCATCACGAGTTCTTTAAGATGATTGGACTTGTGTTTTCAATTCTTCTTGAATCTCTTGTCTTGAATTTTATCTGAATTTTGAGAAGCTCGTTGCTTTCCTTCTTGTTCAGTTGGCATTCGTTGGTTATCTTCTTGATACTGAACTTCTTTAGAAGCTTGATTGTTTTCAGAATCTTTAACCCTTTAGAGTCTTCAGCTTGTTTTTAACTTTGAAGAAGTGCGAGAACTTGAGGATATTCAAATTGATCAGCCTGTTTCTGAATCTTTTCATTGAACTTGATGTTGATGGATTCTTCAACAACATGAGAGTTTTTATTGTAGATGCGGTATGGTTTGTTTGTTGTTGAGTATCCTAGGAATATTCTTTCATCTGATTTCTCATCAAACTTACCAACCTGATCATTAGCATTTTTCAGAATGAAACATTTGCATCCAAACACAGGAAAGTATGCAATATATGGTTTTCTTTCTTTATAAAGCTCATTGGGGGGTTTTCTCAACAATTGATCTCAATGAAATATGGTTTAAAATATAACAAGCTATTTTGCCCAAAATGCAAAGTTATTTTACTTTCTATTAAGAGAGTTCTTGTCATTTCTTATAGAGAACGATTTTTTCTTTCCATTACCCCATTTTGTTGAGCAACGTTGGTAAGGGGAAGAGAAATTATACTTAATATCAAGGTCATCACAAAAATCATAAAAGCTTTGATTTTCAAATCCTCCCACATGATCGATTTCTATGTAGGAAATAGTGTAGCCTTTCTCATTTTGAACCTTTTTAGCAAATTTTGAAAAAGAAGAGAAGGTTTCGTTTTTTATGAAGAAATAAAACTTAGGGGAATCTTGAGTAATCATCAACGATAACAAGACAATATCTCTTACATTCAAGACAGAATTCTATTTGGCCCAAAAGATGTCCATATGCAAAAGTTGCAGTGTACATTTAATAGAAACGTGATTTATCAGTTTAAATGAATTTCTTACTTGTTTTCCAAGAGTGCACGCTGAACAAAGTTTAGATTTTCAAACTTTATTTGTGGTAAGCCTCAAACCAATTTGTTGGTTGATAGTTTTGTAATGTACTTGATGTTGATATGACCTAACTTTCTGTGTTAAAGTTCATATTCATCCTTGATTGATATAAGGCTTGATATCTTCATAATCAACATCCAAAGGTAGATATTTCTATGTCATCGACCAGTGAAGCTTTGCTTTTTGTCTTTACTGATACTTGAACATTTTATATCTTAAAAGCATAGTTGATATCCATAATCATATAATTGACATACAGAAATCAAATTGTAATTTAGTCCTTTGACTAAAGAGATGTGATTGTCACGACCCTCCTAGTGAGTATTTCCTTTTGTGAGGAGAGCTAATGATTACTAAGTCTCTCTTGATCAAGCTTAGCGCTTAGCCCTCCCAGGCTCATATCAAATCGCATTAGGGAGAATTTAAAATCGAGATCAACCTTAGTGTGGTTGGGTGACATATGATCAGTGTACATGCCATCAGAGTCTCCACCAATCATTTTTTAGAGGATATGATTGGAAACACTATCAAGCAATTAGGAGAGATCGTTTGATTTTGCGAAAACCAGAGAAACAGATTTGAGGACTTGGTTATGTCGAGTCGTCGATCAATGCTCTTTTGGTATCTAAATTGAGTGATTTCATGATCTATAGAATTATGCATATGCTTTTTGGGTAAGGTATGTCCTAAAAATCTAAAGGTTTATACAAATGGGATTATCTATCCTATCAATTGCAATAATCAAAATACATTCACGGTCAAGAAATCAATATGTGCTGATAAATCGCATCAAATTAATTCAAATGGCCACATTTCAAGTCTAGAGAAGCCTTGAAGGCTTAGAGAATACACCAATGGGTTCAGGAGTGATTTGAAAAATTTGGGTCAAATTGATTAGCGGACAAAATGGTTATTTTATAAGATTCGAGAATTTAAAAATATAAAAATAGGTCAAACCAATTGAAAGTGGTCATTTCCTATTTTTCATAATTTTTGGAAATTTTTTTGAATTTTATGGAATTTTTTTTTGAATTTTTATGATTTTTTCATGAAATTTTCCTATTTTTTGAATTTTCTAATTTTTTGAATTTTTGAATTAATTTTCATGACTGGGTTAGGTTGACCCGGCCCATAAACTCGAAGACCTGACCCAAACCCATGTGGGTTTAATTAGGCTTAGACGACGCAGTTTGATAATTCTCTTTTTGATTTTTTTTTATTTTTTATTCATTTTTTCTATTTTGGCGCCTATTACTAATCTGAGTGCCTCGAACGCGCATGTGGCTAGCCCACGGGTGCCCGATCAAGCTATGACATCTATGGACCAGAATCAGGTACGTGGCTAATCCCTGACTATCTGATCGAAATTTATTTTTAATTCAAAAAAATATTTTTATTATCAAAAATAATTTTTATTTTCCATATTTCCCACATTGTGACACGTGTCACAATTTCTACCATCAGATCTGGGTTTATATTATTATTTTTCAAAATTGATTTTAAATTCAAGAAAAGAGATTTTTTTTCAAAAATGATTTTTTTTATTTCTTAGAAAATTCCAGATCATAACATCTAGTTTAATGCCAACCATCCGATCTGGGTTTTTTATTCGGCTAAATTACAACGGCTAAGCTGACGTGGCATCTTTTGGTATGCCATGTCATCGTTGACTAGGTCAACAAGGGTTGACCTGGTCAACGTATGGCTAGAGAAGATGATTGGCTCCATGTTCCATCTTCAGCGCCTTGTTAGAGGGCCCCTTTCCAAAGTCCACATTAGGGCCCATCGCATCATTCAAGCGAAAACAAATCCATGTGACCAGAGTGAGCAAACATATCTCAAACTCAGAACCGACAGATGACGTGAAGATCGCAAGATATATCCTTGTGACCCGAGCTATTCTCGGCAAGAGTTTGACCTAACCATTCTATGCGCAATTTAGCTCATAAGAGTCAATCAAACAACTATCACCATAGGTGCAGAGATTACCTCTATGCTCGGATTGGCTTGTTTCATGTGAAGGGAGTCTGTATCCACTTTCTCTCCTGCGTGAAGCTAATTCTTGCGCAAATGATTAGTTTAAGGAATCACAGGCTAGGGTGATTACTTCTTTAATTGGCGTCCAATGCCCATCTTTGCATCCTTCGGGATCTTGTTATGTTTGATGTATTACTCATAGTTATTTCTCTGACTTGTTGCAAGGATATGAAATTTCTATATTTGAAAATTATCCAACCCCCCTCCCCCCAACAAAAGTGAAAAAAATAGTACCGAAAAATGATTAAAAACGAATTCCCGACCGTTAATATAACAGACTGCCCACGTACCTTTCCCCGTGCAAATCTGAATTCATAATGGACCGAACCTTTTCTTGGGGACTCATCCGATCAAACCCTCATTTACAACGAATCACTGGCACTGTTGAAGGACGCATTCTTGGTGGTATGCTGGCCGCTTGGATTCTTTCTGTTCTATCGTACCCGTGTTCTGCATGGATTCTCACGTTCGACAGGACCCACCCACGGGATACCCACCGAAACCAGCGCGTCGAAGACCACAAAGGAATCTCGTGCCACAGTAGTCAGCTGCAAGTCTATTGCATTTTCACTGAATGAAATTGATTAGTCACGGCTAAAAAATACATATTCTCCCGGATCCTTAATGATATAGATATTTAAATATCAAAGATACGTCGTCTGACAATTAAATTGTCCTAGAAACAGTGATAATTGTCGAAAATTGCTCCCGATCGCTTTCGTTTCTTCCTGATATTCATTACGGGTGGGACTACAAAGAATGGTACCCGAGGGTTTAGTTATTGTATTGGGGTTTGTTTGTTCACGAAAGCTCTACATATATGTGAATCATTTTTAAAGAAAAAAATTATTGACTTTTCATTTCTTGTTAATGATTTAGGGGCAGTGATAATTTCTTTTTTGCCAGAAAAAGAATGTTATTTTTCTTTAATCTATATGATGAAACATGTTTTAATTTATACCTATTTAATTGTCCGTCGTCCAAAACACCGAAAAGTTTAGAAACTAAAGTTGTCAGTGGATTCTTTTTCTCAGTATTATGTGGACAACAGAGAAAAAGCAGGGTGGGGACCGACCATATGGTGCCATTGTTTCAGTCTTCACAATTTCTTTCTGCCTTTTTATCCGAGGTTTTTTAAAGCTGATTGGGACATAAAATTTAAGGATAAGGGTGGATGGGGACCTTCTACTTTGTGTGCTGTATTTTTAATTAATTTTTGCTTGTCTAATCATTACCTTAGAATTTGGATAATTCAAATTACAGTTTTAATGGACTTTTTAAGTTTTTTCTTTATTTTTCTTGCTATTTTTTTACCATCCCTGCTTGCAAGTGCACAGAACAGAGAAAAAAACGAAAAAAGAAAAGAAATAACTATATATAATTCAGAACAAAATAATTTCCCGTTAGTGCTGGCCATCCGATCTCCGATTAACAATATGGAATACAAAATTTTATTTCTTCGAATTATTATTGGAGCTTGTCTATCATTATACGGTTGTTGCAACACAAGGTCGATGAGGTACCGCCAATGAATTCGTAATGGTTGGGCTGAAGTTAATGGTTACTGAGAAAACTATAAAATCAAAGAATATTATGAAGAGTGGGTAGCATCAAACTTTAAATCGGAGACTACCAGAACATGACCTCGGTGCTTAAGAAATATATATATTATATTTTTGCCTCACTTTATTCCTACTTGCTTTAGGATAAGTCATGCTCTGTTTCTTTATGGAGGAGTCGACCTTTAGTTTGCCATGTGAAAAAGAAGCACCATCCCATCCTTCTTCGTAGGCCCGAGCAAAGTGATTTCCTTTGCCACCGCGTGAGAGAAAAACGGAATGAGATCAAAAAAAAAATGATAGAAAAAAAAAAGGCAATTAACACATATTTTTTTTTTTTTTCCTTGACGGTCCTTAGGAAAGTGTTGTAAGTATTGCGCATTGCTTGTTTATGAATTTATGTGCGTTCATGATGCATATATCTCTCTCCTCTGTCTTTCCTTCTCTCCTTCGTTTCAACACTTTCTTCTGCAAACTACATGCAGAGGGGCTTGAGATAAAGCTCTCATCCGCCCTTTGTGTTCTGCGGATGTTTTGATTCTCTATTTTCTTTCTTGCTGTTTTTCTCTTGTTTGGGCCTCTTCTCTTTCGATTAGGTCATAGATCTGAAGCTTTCGCTCCAATTTTTGAGGCAGATCTCGATCTAGTTTAGATTTGAGATTTTTGTGTTTATGTTTGCAGGATTTCGCTTTCTGTTCGAATTTTCGTTTGGTGAAAAGTCCATTTCAAAAGAGATTTTTATGTAGGTAGTTAGTGTGAAGGGTTTTTCGCTCTCATCAGGTCGTCAAATCTGGTGTTCATCAATCTTTTCGCTTTGTACGGTGATAGGTATGGGGAGTCCAAAACCTTTAGGCACGCTATGGTTTTCAAAAGGCAAATTAACGTAACAACAGATGGAGATTCTTCGGTGTTGCTCATTATTAAAGACGGATTTGGTGATCGTGTCCAGTTGATTTTGGTGTGAAGAAAATACCAGGTGGGTTCTCAAGTATATGACCTTATGACTTATTCTGAATTATTTCTCCCTCGTATTATTACGCAGTTATTTCCCCTGCATTGAAATTGTATTTTGCCAAATTTGGACTTGGTTTGCAGCTTGAACTAGGACCCGTGTTTTTTCTCTATATTCCCCCCCCCGCGTTAAGTAAAGAAAATGTGTGATTTTAACAATTATATATACTATTACACACACGTGTCCGCCCTCCACTGACTTAATTCAAGCTATTAATCGCTAATGTAACATGATATGGAACCAAGTTCAACTCCAGATTATTGCGCGTGCGCTGGGTTTACCACAATTTCGACAGAATCCACATGTCATTTGAAGCTGCTTGCACATGAGAAGGGTTGTAAAATCTTTTGCGCCATTTGGTACTGGGTTCGTATCGTTCTTACATAGATCCTTCCTTCTACCATTAAAAACTTTCAAGCTGAATATTCTACGCTATGCTTCACAAAACAAAGGCAGATTCTACCAAATTTTGAGGCACGTGGAAATCCTAGAGTATCTGGATGTGGTTGGAAAGT